>JARK01001541.1:37329-73305 GCA_000688135.1 Ancylostoma ceylanicum
GGGGAGGGGGTCGTACTTCTGCCGGCCAAGGGGGGGGTCTTATTGGGGCTCATTTTTTATCATCACCACGCTTGACCCTGCCGTGGAAGCATATCGTAACGCAGATTCCTCAGTACAAATCGTGCTCCATAATCGTCGTGAATATACACATGTATAATTTGCTCTATAGCGCGAGAAGGCTGGTAGGTAGAAGTAAGGACGAGAAAAGCATGCATTTCAGTCACTGTACTAACGGATTTTTGGGGTTTTCCGTTAGTCCGTTAATTCGTTAGGTTAGGCCAAATTTGGCCGTTACGCGATAATGCGTTAATTCGTTACGTTAGTGACGCACACCTCTGGTGTATACTATCTCACTCTATATGAAGCGCAGACTCCCCATGTCAAGTGAGGGGGCGGAGAATGTGTACATGTGTTGTTGTGAGCACGCCACACTGCAACTTCAACGAAAAAGCTTGGGTTTCTGAAGGCAGCGATGAGGGGGAAAAACGAGGATGTTGTTTTCCAACGCACAAACGACCCACACAAGGAAACTGAAGTTGATCCAGAATCATCGTGGTTCAGCAGCGTAACACAACGACTTATTTTATAATGGTATAGAGAACCTTGTGCTAACTGCGTCAAATTACATAAAAGTAATCAATGAAATTCTTGATGCTTTTTAGGTACATACTGAGTCAAACAAGTCTTCACACGTCCTCAAAAGAAGGATATATATATATATATATATATTTCCTGAACGGTACCCTAGATAGGGTGCCCCGTCAGAACTTTTATTATGCAGAAAGCACTAAGTTACTCCTTACACAAGAGAAATTTTGAACGGATTCGCAGAAAATCACTGTCATCCGCGAAGTGCGGCATAGCTGCGCTGCGTGGGATTTTTAAGTTGGGTAGGCCAGAACTGACGTGGTCGAATCGTGTGAAGCGGCGCTACGTCTCAGGTTCATACATTTCCTTGAGCTAAGTAGGCCAGAAGTAACTTGGCACACGGGTTCCAGTAGAAGTGCCGCTTCGCGCGCTTGGAATAGGTCTACTCAGATGAAGCGCAAACCCACACCCACCCTCAGTTGGTGGATGGTGAGACAGGCTGTTGTTGGCGGCTTCACCCATATACCTATTGCTATTGGGCGATTTGATGTTAACAAGGTGGATTAAGGGAAGAACGATGGTGAATGTATATTGCTTGCAACAGAGTCGATTGAGACTCTGAGTTTTTAAAGGGAGCAACTTGGAGACATAAGGGACGGGGTTTGATTTCGTAATATGTCACATGACTGATTCAGGAGGCAGAGCGTTGGACTTGAATCCCAGTTTTTGCCAAGTCAGCGATTTTTTATACTAGCATGGAGTAGTGCATGTCAAACGTTTAACTCCACAGAAAACAAAGAGAAGAAAAATTGCTGCATGCTAATATTTCGAATTGCGAACAGGATTTCACAACAGTATCGCTAGCGCATTGAACCAACAACAGGCAGCCATGTGGTGACTTATTGATGCGGTTGGGTGACGCCTATTTTCGGGAGGATGGGTGGCTCCCTTTTTGTGTATTGTACACAGTTGGTCAGGATCTTTATTGTCCGACCTGCACCTGTTGGTGCAATGGTAGAACGCTAACATAAAATGGGCGTGGTGAAGCTAAGTACATGAAGTATCTGGGCAAGATCCATAAATACATCACAGAGATCGCCAACAATGGCCCTTGCCTGGGCAATACCGAAATATATTAGATAACATGAGGTACTTCTAAAGGTGCCGCTTAGACCGGCACATTCCGGCGCGGCAAAACAATGTGGAAACGAGGAAGAAAATATTAGGGTGTTAAGTTGGAAATGCGCGTTTTTGCATTGAACAAATTATTTTTTAAAGACAAAGCATCAACACCCCAGTCTAAGTTTAATGCAGAATTAGTATTGTTGAACCTTCGACATCTTCCACAAAAAGTATGAGCGCTCTATTGTGGAATGTCGCAGCGCCGTGACTTGAAGTAGCGACACACCCAAAGTTTGGTTTCGTCATAGTTTTGGAATTTTTCTCTTCCATGTAAGGGTCAAAACACGCAAGTGAGTGGTCATCTGATAGCGCAAAGTCTGGGCTACTAGGCGGTCCTAAGTGCGGCTCCCGATTCCAGATCTGAAGAACAGGGCAGTCGAGGAATCGATTTTCAGTCACAATTCCGGTTCAGTTACCCAAGTTCGGGNCAAGACCGTGATTTCTACGCCCTTCCTCATCCATACAGCAGGCTAAACTTCAAAATAATGAGAAGCTGACATTCTTGGTTTAACCGGTCATTTCCAGCAAGCCCACGTACTCATGGATGCAGCGCGTTACCTGCAAGAAAGAGCCGACGACGCTGAAATCGACGACACACGTGGTGGTGCGAGTTGCTCCAAATCTACGTACAGTTCGACAGGCACTGATAATATGAGAACCAGCAGCTCGAAAACAGGGGTACTGCCAAATTCAATTCTTACGATGGTGCCGCCCCAAGAACATCTAATTTCATTCTAGGGGGGAAAGTCATCAGCGGAAGGAAGATCGTCAACATCATATTGCTCCACGAATGTCACGAGTAATGAAGAAGAAAGGAAGCCTCTGAATGTTGCCGATCAGAAGAAACTTCGAGAAAGTCTTGAGGTTAGTTGTCTCCACAAAATTAACTCATAGACTACGTTTAACCCCATGCGATCGGGAGAGACAACATACAGAGAACTAAGCAAGAAATCGACAGACTCCATTTTGAGATGTGGGGCATTTCGCTGAAAAGTGGGCGTGTCCAAGCTCCGCGATTGGTCAATTCACGGCACTGGCCAACCGCACAGCTCAGCCCCTCCCCCTTTCCAGGTATCACGCGTTACACCCTCCATTTTGCATCGGGTGTGACAAAGAGGAGGTGCCATTGATCCTTGATTGGCCTATTAACACGGATTTCCCACCAAACCGTATTACCTCGTCTATACTTGTTGGCACTCATGGATGACAAAGTGAAATCTGATAATATTGGGATGGTATCGAAGCGTCAGAAAGTGATGTTATCGGGCAA
The DNA here is from genome assembly GCA_000688135.1 of Ancylostoma ceylanicum. Lineage (NCBI taxonomy): Eukaryota > Metazoa > Nematoda > Chromadorea > Rhabditida > Ancylostomatidae > Ancylostoma > Ancylostoma ceylanicum. The sequence goes on from JARK01001541.1 coordinate 40,370, forward strand.
ATCGTAGAAAAAAGGCTGTCGCCATTTTTCCCCCAAGATGCAGCTCACACCAACTAAGGCACTTAGAAATGTGACGGTGCAGAGCATTGGCTAGGAATGAATCGGTCAATATCAGGGCGCAGCACGAGATGGTCATTGACCAACAGGACTTAGTGAGAGTTGGACAGATTTAGGGGACTTAGTACCAGCGTCAACATGTACAACGCATCAGTTCCAGCTTAATGAAGTGTAATGAAAAGTCAAAGTATAAATCATCAAACCGGTTATCCCATTTTTGCAAAATTTCATGTGATTCTGAGAAGTGCAGTTCATAGTGCACCTTCTGTGGACGCACAAGATGATGTCTTGGGGCAAAATGGACGTGAAATACGTGTCCAGCTGTGAAGTAATTCCCAGTTTTCAGCATCCAAGTTGTTCAGAAACGCTTTGCACTAGGTTGCAGTGCGGTCAATGGGGTCTACGGACACTTACCACCCTTGCGCGTAGCGTCAGGTCGTTTTACCTTTTTTAACATGACAGAAAAGAGCCGAAAATGGTTTGGAGAGTGCCCTAACTCGTTTCACCACCTTATTGAATCTCTTAGATCAAATCCGAATTGTACATCCTCGGTAATATCCGGGAATAGCTATTTTCTATACAGTCTTACCAAGGCCTGACGCGCGCGGGTGGAAAGTGTCCGATAGTCCATATGGCATCCTTCGTTTTTGAGAAACCGTTCTCGTTTTTGGAAAAAAAACCGTTATTAAAAAGTGGTTTTTGACCATTTTTTGACCATTAATGACGCTTTTTTCCAAAAACGAAGACGGTTTCTCGAAAACGAAGGATGCCATTTTGGGGGAGAATTGGTTCCCCCTAGGCGGACTTTTTAGAGGCGAAAGCTCGTCAAAACTCTCCTTCGAGCCTGAGAAATTTCCTGACGAATTCTCCGCGTTAAGGTGAAAACGCGCTTCAATGACAATTTCCTGTTCCAGACAGGTTAGCTGACAAGTTCGACCCAGTTCTCGCAGGTTCCAACATTTCCGTGTGTTGTCTAATTTTTCGAAGGTTTCGGCTTACATTTGAGATAAACTGGGCTAGATCTCCACAACTCGCATGCGTTACTAAATGAAATATCATTCCTAAACTTGATTGAAGGCTATTTGTATGACTTTTTCAACATTTTCCGAAAGAGCCAAAATGTGTGGGTACTTAGTAGCCTATTTCTAAATCTAACTGGACTTAGTAGTCCCCAGGCAGTGGTGACCACCTCGTGCTCTGCCCTGGTCAATATGTCTCAATAATCATTGTCTCAATAAACAGTTTAATGATCATTATTTTATTTCCTTTTTTCACCCAATTTAACTTACATATACCTTTATTCACTTCTGATAAATAATTTTTCTCACGTTAATGACCAAATGGCATCATGCGGGTAGTATTTTGGGCGGAGCTAAGCACTCAGTAGCCAGTAAGAAGCTTCTGGAATCTTCTCCATTTCCAGTGTAGTGGTCCGCTGATAGAAAAAGTGGCAATTCTTCTACATACTTAGCGTAGCTATTCCACTTCTAACGATGTAAACCGATCAACCAACTTTATTCTTTCAGTATTCAGTAAATTAATGCAAATTGTTACAGTAATTTGCCAATTACTCCCTAATCAAAACCTATTTTCAGAACTTGGTGACCTATTTCGCTCGCCGTGCCGATGAAACGGGCGAACGTGAATGGTCAGTCATTACTGGCATCGCCGAACGTCTGCTATTCGACGTTTCAGAGTGCATCCAGTGTGAAAGACCAATGACGAGAGAACTGTTGTCCCGTATCAAAGTTGGTTTTCAGGATCGTAGAGCATTTTTTCTCGGCCTAAATAAACTATATGAGTAACTTTTCAGGGTTTGAACAGACTCGCCAGGGAGGCCACTTTGAAGGTTTGTTGATTTAAGTCTTTGTGGCCCTCGATATAATGCGTGATGTTAGAAGACTCATGATGCGAAAGTTGTTAGGCTAACCTGATTTTGCTTGGATAAACGCGACGCCGGACTCCCAGGCTTCCTTTGGAGCCCATTTCGCTCGCATTGCGCGACATACCACGACGTCAGTCACTCTTCAACTCTCAGTGATCCAGTATTTCGCATCTTCCCATTTCCTGGCATCAAAGCACCCGTCTCCTAGCTGTGGACCGAGTGATGCCCTTCTTACTATGCATGGGAGCCGAAGCGCTCCATCCCCATTTCTGGATCACTTTCTCAGAATCGTCCTCATTATGAGATATCGTCGTCCCCTGTAAGATCTCTGAATCTTCCCAACAATGGGGCACCGCCGCACCCATCAGTAGACCCGTTTGGCAGAAATCCACCATTTCTTAGTTCAGATGCACTCATCACATCGCTGCGGACACGTGGTTTGATGTCCTTTCTATTTCTGACTGTGCCAGCATCATTACGCACTTGTATGCCAACTTCTAGCCCCCTCCTCCAGATCCCATCCTAATGTTGTCTTTTTCATGGAAAGATAAACACAGACCAATAAACATCAAGCGTGATTCATTTTCACCGTGGTGTAAACAACTGTTGATCTTCCAAGAAGCAAAAAAGTGGACCGAAACACCTGCTAATCAAGGGAAATATCGAGATTTGCAACCCTTTCGTAACTCGATGCGATGAACACGAACGCGCAGTTTGTTTTCGACGACAATGGCTGGTGTTCGTGCACAAACACACATACATGCTAGGCCAATTAATGTTAACTCAATAAGTCATTATATGCTTTTGTGGGTAGTGTACACCACGACCACTGTCCATTTTAATGTTCCATGGCTTAGCCGCATCAAACATTCGGCCCAAAATAAGGTATTATCATAGTATGACCCAAACATGTTACCGAAATGCGAGCGAGACTACGGTTGCAATGACAGAGACAACATGCAAACGACGACAAGATTCTTTTACTTCCAGGCAGGAGACCCAGGAGTAGTTCCGGCGGATCAAGTTTGAATACAGTTAAAAGGAGCAACGAAACAGATAATGCAGCATATTTTCGATTGCGAGTAAACATGAGAATATGTGTTGTTATGTACTTTCTCTCCGTTGTTTCAGTATTGTAAAAAAGGGCTAAAATATCTCATCACTAAAAGCTGACATGATACTATCATAGTTTCTATAGTCTGATAGCACATGCTGTTGTAGATTACGTGAGGATTCTTTTCGAGCTGTTAGCCAAGATGGTTATTGATCTTTATTGAGGCTAACGTTTCGGCGATGTCGCCTTCGTCAGAGCCTGGAAAGTNATAGTAAGCTCTGTGATACGGCAAAAATTCTCTTAATTCTTTATATGGTTTGCGGTGGTGCTCAGCGGCAGTTTTACACTCTTTTACTACATGAAACCCTCGAACGGAAATTCTGAAATTTTGGTCTGGATCCATATAAATTCCTCTAAAAAATAAAGAATGAGTAGATGTTCGACAACCCACATGCAAAAAAATTCTCCATGATTTGCTCTTTCAGGTGGTATCAAAAGTTTGACAGAAAATTCTTGGCAACACGTTCATAACGACGTCGAAACTTCAGCGCGCATTTCCAACTTAACACCCTAATACAATTGTCACAATCATACAGGAGCAGGAATAACCAACGTTTTCGGACACTAGTTAGACTAGAATAATCTCTTTCTGTGCGGCGAGTCTTGGCGCACTGGTTGATCGTCCGATCCATGTAGTCGTCGAGTCGAGGTGTGAAGTGGCTAGCAGGTGCGAAGTAGCGAGGAGAAGTCGGTGGAGGCAGAGTAGTGAGGCGATCGAGAGAAAGATGAGCTGGTAATTCGTGGATCATAGTTGAAAGGTTGGCGTATTGTTCAACGCATTTCAACCCCTTTTCTGGGGTGACCTTCGTCATAATGGCGACATGCTCATGCTCCACAGCAGAGTCTTCCAATACTGTGGCAACGCCTGGATTCACAAGGTTGTCGCATAGAATAGTAGGATCGACGGAATTATCGCTAACGCTATCTTCGCTTCTCGACATTGCCAGATTTGCTTTATCTGTATTAGTTTTTCTAGCAGTCTTCATTCCGGTGGGATTCGCTGATTTATATTCCATATCGGCGCTATCCTTGCCACCAGCTTTTGGACCATGATGGTTGAATTTTGTTGAGTTTTGAAACGTTTTCGCTCTTTGGTTAGGAGTTGCCTGACTTGTACATGATTGCAAGTGTATGTCGCTTTTACAGTAGCGATCCACTGGTTGCGAAGTTCTCATTGAGTCCATTTTTGTTGCATAGATTTTTTTGCGACCACTATTCGGTGCTCTATCATGCAAGCCAGTAGTTCTGCATCACTAACGATTTGATAAAAACCTGTCCTTCTTTCAAGATTTTCCAGCGTGAGCAGTATGTCTTCCTGGGCAGTTCTGGATTTTCCTTGCAAATAGAAGTCCTCTGCATTGTCAATTAATGACTGAAGAGATTTTATTCCATCTCTCAACTGCAAAAGGCATGAAGTCATTGACTGCACGTCTTCAGAAATTTTGTTATACTAGCGCCCCTTCGGGACGCTAGGAAGTGGGGTGGAGCAGCCACTCTAGGTTCGTGAAGAAGTTTTAATTGAAGGAGTCCNTAACCATCTTGGCTAACAGCTCGAAAAGAATCCTCACGTAATCTACAACAGCAATTACCATGCCAAGATTCAAGGACAGTCGAACATGGAAACTGATAGCACATGGTTTGAAAAGCTAGAAGGACCAACAGGAATCTTCAATCTCGATTTGAACGGTGCTCTCCAATCAGCTTAAATCTGTAACAACAGGGCCCATATCCAATATACTTTATCCAATCGGATAAACACGCTCTAGCAGATATGTTACAGTAGTTTCTAGAACTAGCGCTCCTTCGGGACGCTAGGAAGTGGGGTGGAGCAGCCACTCTAGGTTCGTGAAGAAGTTTTAATTGAAGGAGTCCTCAGAAAACTAACAAAAGCAATACTAATCATTAATTAAGCTCAAATACAAATTCTTCCTCATGATTCTTTACCAATCTTGCCGCCGTGCTAACATTGGCCTTCCAGTCTTCTTCTGCTATTAGCCTTGCTTGACAAGTTTACATCACACATCATCATGTAAAGTTATTTTCCGATGCATGAATATTTCCACCCGTTTTTGTTGTGGCACTTCTAACATGCGTAAGTACCCGCCATGGGCAGTTATTCCCAGCTCTGCGCGGGAAAGTCCTTCAAAAGACTCTGGAAGCCTTGAACTATCTCCTGCAACAGACACTGCAACACACGAACAAGGACACGGAATCACTCAAATTGAGAAGGGTCTGAGTATCCCCAGACCTTGCCAGCAATCGCGACGGCAGCCGGCTGTGATCGCGATCGCCACGACCGCCGGCGGTCGCCTCATGGATAAAGTGAATTAGGAGACTCCAGACGTAAGAAGAATGATAGTGAAGGGGCATCGCAATCGATAGGCATCTTCACCATTTTCGCTATCACTCACATCGCCAGTTCATTTTGGGCACTCGAGAGTTCGGGCGATGAGCACCGTTTGGCAGCGATAAACGGCGATGTAACCTGGCAATCGATAAGTGTCACTTCCATAATACTTATCTCTTATATCGCCTGTTCATTTTGATTCATTTTGTACTGGCGAAGTCTTGGGATACTTTGTTCGAGAGAGAGAGATAAAGGTTTGAGAGAAAGGTTTTGATTGGGAATCTCAGAGGAAGTAGAGGTTGTTGATTGAGTGTCATAAGTGAGAATGCGGACGAGACTTGGCAGAAAAAATATGGTCATGTGAAAATTAGCACACATGAGCGCTATAGTCACTTTCAAGAAACAGCGTACTGGCTCCGTAGGACTAATACTTCTTCACACACTGCCATGCAATAGCGAACCCAGCCCTCCCCCCATTGATGGACCCACCGCATTGCCCTTTCCCCATAATTTAACACCTTTTCTCACACTGTTGGACCATGATTTTTTACAACCCCTTCCTCGCTACTGGACAACCCTCCATCGCGTATCCGTATCCTGGCGTTTTCCTCGCTGCTTGGTCAAGGCGGACCGGTACCCTGACGTTTTTCCTACTATTGCGCCGAGGCGTACCCGTACCCTGTCGCTTCCACCACTGTTTGGCCAAGGTGGACCGATACTCTGGCGTTTGCCTCACTACTGGGCCACGACGGACCCATCCTCCATCGGAGACCCGTATTCTGTCGTTTTCCTCAATAATGGGGCATGGTGGACCCATCCACGTTCGGTGGACTCGTGTTTTGGCGCCTTCCTCACTCCTCCATCGGCGGACTCAAATCCTGGCGTTTTCACCACTGTGTGGCCAAGGCGGACCCGTACCCTATCGTTCCCCTCACTATGACCGCACGGACGACCGCACCACCGCCGCGGGGCCACCGTGAAGGGTGGGGACGACCGCACTGCCGCTGCAGGGCCACCGTGGAGGGTGCGGACGACCGCACGGCTACCACGCGCCACCCGTGAAGGGTGGTGGAGAGTGCGGACGACCGTGCCGCTGCCGCAGGCCATCGGGAGACTTTGGGCTGTGTGAATGAGTTGTAGGGGTGTTATACTGCTCTGTATATTGCACAATGAAAACTTTGTAAGCACTGTCTCATCCGTTGCAAGACTGCCAGCGTAAGACCCGGGTTCCGCCGCGAAACCCTGAAAGCGCTGTCTTATTCTCTCGCCTTCATCATTGGAGACCGGGTTCGTCATTCAGGGATCGCATTTGTCGACAAAAAGGGGGGCGGGTCGGACGAGTTAGCTCAGCGACACCCGGTAGAGATGCAGGCGCTGCTGGCATCTTGCCAGCTCTGCAGCTAATGCAGCTCCGATGAGATTCTGCTCATTCCTGGGCCGTTTTTGGTCGGATTTTCGCTAGTTCTCACGGATTTCTCGCCAATACTTTTACGAAGCCACCTTATGGCGCCGATTCCATGTATCCGGTGTACTAAGCCTATTATTTTCTATTTCAATGCCCATATCACCCAGTGTTAGTTTTGTTTCGCCATCTACTTCGCATTATGACTGCAATTTGCTTCTAATGTGGAACGCAGTTGCACCGCTGATGTTGGAGTGGATACTACTTCTTAGATTGAATGGTATTGATGCAATATGATTAGATAATTCGAATGTTTGAAAAAACCAGCGGGATTAGGGATGTGCATTAATGTTTAAATGTAAGTTCAGTATATATAACAGATAGATCGGAACGTTTTTCTGTTCTAATCAAATTACTTTACTGTTTTGTTTCGAAAGCGATGAAAAGGAGAAGTTTTCCCGGGAACTTTGACGTTCTCATGATAATTTCTGCGCCTATTTTGTATCGCGACGGCTTTTTTCCACAGTTGAGGCACAAATGTGTGTACTTTTTCCTTGTATCTATGAAGCATGGGCGCGTGTGGCGCATTGGTATGAGGCTCGCTGCGCACGCACATGTCGATGGTTCGATCGCGCCCGTGGCCAACCAACTCACCTATCCCCTCGGGGTCGGTAAATATGTACCAGAGGAGTCTGGGAGGATGATGTACAGGGTACACACGCATACAACGCCTTTACGATGCTCTGATGAAGTCGAATGCTGAAGTCGAATGCGTGGCGCATCCCTCGTGACGGGATTGATCAACGACGACCACTTTATCCTTTATCCATGAAGCATTACAAGGAGGCAATTTAGCAGCAAATTCACTTCAACTCGTTGTTCCTGCGTTGAAACCCTCTCACAATCAGGAAAACTCTGATGCATACAAAAACTTCATTTTCGTTGGGGACCTTTTATGTGGCAACTGAGATCTTTTATGAATATTATTGAGAACCAGTTCAGTTGTGAACTGGAAACATTCTATATTCATTTCGAAGCCTCAAAAATTCCAAAATTCGTGACATCCATTGTGAACGGCGCTGCAGAAGTGAAAGTTTTGGGGAGATTATACTCAAAAAAGCGTCTCTGTCTAGAAAATCAATTCAATTGTCGAAATTGGAAGTGATTATTGAATTCCAGCAAAAACTCGGTACAATTCGTGACATGGCCGCATGGAACCTTGAAAACGCATAAGATTTTCCTAATGTGATATCCTTTCAGTGCGATTCTTGAAATTATGCACCTGCGTAAGAGTTAAGAAACATTTTCTTCGTTAAAACAAATGAATTCTTTTATAGTAAGTAGCAACAAAGTGATCATCATCCAATCCAATCATCAGCAGTATAATTGCGTTTCATAGTAAACGCCAACTGCACTGATGATGCAAAGTAGATAACGGAACCAAAGAAACTAATAAATTCTGTGTAAAACTTTGAAAGAAACTCAATAGTACGAATACAGGGAATATCCGCATCGGGGTGGCTCTTCACAAGGTCTCTGAACGAGAAGCAGGGAATAATCCACTGAAACTGGCGAAAATCCGGCCAAAAACGACCCAGGAATAAGGAGGATCGCAGGGGGTGCGGATTTGGCAAGATGCCAGCAATCCGTCGACGATGATGAAACCACTATTGCATCCATGGCGGAGTGTCATGGGTTGAGGGTCCCAGAACGAAAGCGTGTCTGAGTCCCTAAAAATCGGCCAGCCGTCTCACAATCTGCGCATCACGGCTACCATTGTCTATGAGTGCCGCCGCGTCATGACCCCCCTATGCCTGCTGTTTTCGGGCTTACGGCGCTTTGTTAAAGAGACGGCGCTTTGTTAAAGAGATCTGCTATCCAATAAAAACACATCCTTGGATATGCAAATCCATTCGTTTCACTCCAGGTTATCTTTATCCTGTCGATTTCCACATAACGATAACGATCCATGATCTACTCCTTCATTTTGTGTTGACTCTTGTGCCAAGAAATGAAAATTTGGATGGATGAGTTATATTGGATAGCAAAGTGGATAAAAATGAATGGGAATGAAAAAAATACTTGCTATGTTTTCCCTCCCACGGTCAAATATATTGGATACGGCTCCAGATGTTTTATTTGATTTTTCTCTGAGTCGTCTCCGCATTCCTGATTTTTCTTTCCCTGGATTCAAATTATGTTCTTAAAACTGGCGTTCTGCTTTTCCTCAATTGCTTTCACTCTGTCTAAACAGTATGAACGAATTAAATATGTCTTTCACAATGTCCTCTAAACAGTATGAATGACACCCAGATGCACACTCTCTTATGCAAATGAAAAAAAAAAAACAAGAAAAAATATGATTTGCACTGATTCACTATGCCGAGGTTCAAAGACGACCGGACCTGGGATCTGACACACATTCGTACATGCACTGTAAACAAAATAAGCCGGTTATTATATAGCTCCAAGCTGGCCGTCAGTCTGACGCCGGACTTCCAGACCTTTCCTGATGCTCGCTTCGCTTGCATGGCTTTGCCTCGAATTCATCCTAAGTGATGCCTCGAATTCATCCTAAGTGACTCTAGGCTGTGCGAAATCTTCGCTGTAATGCGTTACAACTCTTTTCTAATGCTCTCGTTCATTTGAAACTGGACCACTCAAAGAGGGCTTATTTCAGAGCAATTTTGCTCTTCTACGGAAGGAAAAAGCTAATCGTAATCATATGTAACCGATTCAACCTGAATGACCATTCGAAATGGTTTATCATTCTTTGTTTGTTGTAAGTGATCAAGCGATAAGAGTCAACGAGCACAAAAAGGAGGAGGGTGCGGTGTGCTCAGACACAAATGAGAGTAGAAAATGAAATAGGTAACGTGAAGTGGTATAGTCATGGTCATTCTGATTCAGTGCTGTTCCTTATCGGCCGTATCACTATACCTTCACATATCACCAGCGCGAGCTGGTGCAAGAGCGTGAGCGTAGCGGTAGTGCTCGACAAGAGTTTCATTCCACTAGTGAACGGAGCTATTCCCGGCCGAAAACAGTCACACTCACTGAGAGTATCCCTAGACTACGCCGGCGATCGCCATATGGATAAAGTGAATAAGGAAAGCTCAGACGAAAGAGGGATGATAATCAAAAGGGCGTGGCAATCGATAGGCATCCTTCCCATTATCGCCATCACTCACATCGCCGTTTGGCAGCGTTCCAGGCGATCCACGTGGCAATCGATACCTATCATTTCCACGATCCTTATCTCTTCTATCGCCGATTCATTTTGATTCATTTCGAACTGGCGAGGTCTGGGGATCATACTTCTATATATATTGCAGAAAATTCGTGACTCTGTGCGTGAGTGCACCCCATTGAGAGGGCGCAAGTAGCAGTGAGCGGTGGAATCACTAATTCCACAGGGATAAGCCGGCATCCGAAAGTGGGGAAACCCATGGAGATGTGTTCAGCGGTATGATAAGGGTACGCTGGCGTCCAAAGTGGGGGAGATGGGTCTAGCGATATGATAAGCGTACGCTGGCGTCCAAAGTGAGGGAAGATGGGTCCGGAGATATGATAAGGGTACGCTGGCGTCCAAAGTGGGGGAAGATGGATCCAGCGATATGACAAGGATGCGCCGGCGTCCAAAGTGGGGGGAGATGGGTCTAGCGATATGATAAGGATGAGCCGGCGTCCAAAGTGGGGGGAAACGGGTCCACGGGCAGTGATAGGAGGTGTGGAACCGCCTGGAAAATGAACAGTTGCACGAAGCAGGATCTAATCCTTCTTCATTGGGTGACGCCGGTACTCATGGCGGCTTCCTCCCCTACATGCTTTCTTTCCTTCCCAGCACCAACTTGGTCATTATTTCCTTACCCACTCTCTGTCGTTTCCATTCATGTCTGAATGGACCATTCCCCCCTTTCTGCTTATTTACATCAGTGGACCCTTATCACGTTAGTTACCACAACAGCTACATAAACATATGCCATTCTAAATAATCATTTGGGCTGTATCGGTTACCCTCATATTGACAGCTAGCAGGGCCAACAAAGGAGAATCACTTTACGGAGATGGGAGAGGGCTACCTCTAACGGATTTGAGCACCCTTCAGAAAATCGTTGACACTGCATGGGAGAATATTAATCAGTCTCCTTCAAAGGGTTCTCTCGGAGTTTTCTTTTAAATAGAATGTAAAGTACGCAAGCGAAGCGAGCACCAATAGAAGCCTGGAAGTCCGGCGTTAGCCGGACGGACAGACTGGTACTCTAATATATGAAACCATTCTAGACTCACTCCGCTACGCTCACGCAATTGCATGAGCTCAAGTGGTGATATTAGTGATAGGAAGTGGTCGCAAAGGAACAGCATTGAGTCAGGATGACCACTACTATAGAAAGGCACGGTGATAATTTAACTTGATATTTGGTGTTTTCTCACTGTTGTTAGATGCCAGCGGACCAGTAGAACAAAGCTGAACGTTCACAATATGTTCTCACTACTCCGCACCGGCACACCACTAATGGACGCTGGTGCATTTTTTACACCTTTGGGCGCCAGCGCATCCTTATCACAGCGGTGGACGCGTCTCCCTCACTTTGGGCGCCAGCGCACCCTAATCACCGCGACGGACCCGACTCCCTCACTTTGGGCACCGGCGCATGCTTATCACAGTGGTGGACACGACTCAACTCACCTTGGGCGCCGACACATCCTTATCACAGCGGTGGACCCGACCCCATCACTTTGGGCGCCGGCGCATCCTTATCACAGCGGTGGACTGGACTCTCCCCACTTTGGGCGCCGGCGCATGCTTATCACAGCGGTGGATCTGTCTCCCCCAACCTCACCATACCCGTCTTCTACCCTTTTGTATGGATTTCGTATTAATCACCATCACTGACTAATCGGAGAATTTCTTTTCACACTGACAAACAAACAAACACACATATGAACCGCCAATGAATAAGAAGTAAGATGATTAATTGTGTAAAAGCGATCACTTAGGATGAGTTGTGATTTGAAATGAATGAGTGTTTTTGTTTACTTACTTTTCTTCCTTATGATAAACCTGCTCTCATTCCTATCTCTCTGCATTTCTAGCCCGCGCAACTCGGCCATCTTCTGCAAATAGATAAACTGATGACAATGAAGATTGCCTTTTTTCATAGTCTTTGACAAAACTGATCACTGCTTTTGTGTTCACTATAGCGCTAAACCTAAAAAATCAATAAAATCTGTGAAGGCAAAATTTCCGTGGGTGCTGCCGTTACGTAGAAATAAATCAACGTCATAAACTGACATCGTTTTGTTTTCCCTCTTTCCTCAAGAAAAACCCAGGATACAAAGGCATTGTCTTGTCGCTACCGGGATACAAAGGCACTGTTTTGTTGCTAAGAGCATTAATCATAGTAATGTAACACTGTTTATGACCTGTGCATAGATGACGCTTTATAAACCTCGTTTCCGTCGAAACCAACCAGATTCACCTGAAGCCCCTATTTGGGATTTTGTGGTACGTTTCCGCAAAATTTCGCGCTTTCCGAAAAATTCTATTCTTAGGGCGTACTGCAAAATGAAAACGTCTCGCATCACGTTCGTACTAGTAGCAATGCTTGTGTGGAATCAGGTAGGGAGTTTTGAAATTTCCCAATTTTGAAGATCAGTAAAGAAAAATATCAAATATTATTATCGTCTTGTGCAACCATCGAATGACTGTGAGAGGCGCACTGCCCTGTTCTCTTGTTTCTTCGCGAACATGAGCGATATACTCTGAAGTCCGCCGCCTGGCCACCACTCTGAAGTCCGCCGCCTGGCCAGCAGCCGGGAGAAGGGGTGTGCCTGACCAGGAAACGGGAGATCAGATGTTTGCCTGGTCAGTTTACGGCTAATAGACGTTTTCAGATGTTGCCTGAACATTTTACGGGTCAACATCGGATCCGGCTCAATTTACGGGTGTTGCCTGATCAGATTGTGGGACTCGCGTGTTGCTTGGCCAGGTTCCGGGACTCACGCGTTGCCTGACCAGGTTACGGGACTCGAATGTCGCCTACTCTGAAGCGAAAATCCTAGTCACTCTCAAGCGAAACTTGTTCTTATGGGCTATTTTCCAAATTTCGGCAATTTTTTGGCAGCACTGTCCAGTTTCCCTAGTTCTTTTATGCATTTATGTGCAAATGTAGGCATTTTTCGGGGTTGTGTTGGGTTTTCTGCCCTGTCAACAGATCGTTAGCTACAAAATCGCAAGATTGTGAGGCGAAAAATGCTCAGTTCCGCAAGGCCAAAGCAGCGCTCTAGGCATCTTTGCTTTAGAAGGGCATTTTCCCTCATACTAACGCCTAGAACTCTGGCGTATATACAAATGCACTGACTACCAGAACGCAGTTGAATACCTAGGATTTTCGCTTCAGAGTAACCAGATTACGGGTGATGGCAAATATTTTTTTTTTGTAGTCGCCCCCTTAATTTCCAACAGTGCGAAGAGGTTTCAAAATGAAACTTATGCCAAATGGATGTGTCCTTAACGCTCTCCCATAACACCAAAAATTGCGCCGTTTTTTGATCAAAAAGGATTTTCTCCATATTAGCATGCGAGTCGTAACCTTCGGTATGTACGAAGCACGATGAACGAGCACTTGTAGACGGCTATGAGTGTCAGCCTTCAAGGCGGGAAAGACTACTTCATAAAGAGGCTTGTGCCCATGACGCGTCGACGCAATGAGTCGTCTACGCGGTACTTGAAGACACAGTTCCATGGAGTGATGTGGGACCCTGCTTTATGGGGACCATGTTAGCTCAATCTTGGGTGAGCGTCCGGGTGTAATGCCTGGCCAGTTTTCAGGTGTTGCCTGAACAGTTTCCGAGTGATGCCTGGACAGTTTCCGGGTGTTGCCCGGCCAGTTTCCGGGTGTTCATAGCTGCCTGATCATATTCCGGGTCTGAAATTCCTGACTAGTTTCCGGGTGTTGCCTGACCATTTCACGCCTCTTGCTTGCCTGGCCAGCAGACGTGCTTGCCTGCTGGCCAGGACCCGTAAAATGTCCAGGCGGAGGACTTCAGAGTATTTGAGCGATTCTCATAGAAATACAGCACTCTTGCACTGTATACTCACTCTCAATTTAGTTTGAAGAAGACAACTTGAAAAATGGAACGAAATTTTCAGTTTTCACCGGCTCTGGCATGTTCGTTTGTGAAGATAAATGGCAACGTCCTACGTCGGTGCGTCACCGCGATCGGTCACATCTTTCGTCGCTCTCCTTTATCGCATTTTTTTTTCAATTTTCAGACCAGTCCTCATCTTTCATTTTCATTTTCGCTATATAGTTTCTTTGACTCACACTCTTACACAACTTCCTGTCACCAAACGACTTTCACTATTTCTCAAGAAATACTCTCCCTCTCTCTTCAAGCAGATTCTCACCAGTGGCATAGCGGATCTTTCAATCAATTGGTTTACTCTTGATAATGCCACCAAAGTCTAAGAAGAACGCTCCTGTAACTGCTCCTACTACAGATGCTATTTCAGCGAGGCAACCTCCTGAAGAGCGATCAACTGTTGCTGATTTCAATTCTATGCCCACACCTGATCTTTACAAGGCAATTTTAGACCGGATCACCGACCCACTCGTAGATCAAATGCTAAGGGAGCTGTTTGGTCGATTTCCTGGGGAAACGGTTGAGAAAATCGAGGAAGAGAAGAGGGGTCGTAGTATAGTGTTGTCTGGAGTCAAGGAAAGTTCACCTACCCTTCGACCTTCTCAGAGACAGAAAGATCTGGAGGATAAAGTGGATGCGATTCTGGATGTCCTGGATATGGAGTGCAGACCGGTCGAAATCCGCCGCATGGGCCGCTTTGATCTATCACGACCCAGACTTGTCAAAGTGGTTTTTTCTAACAAGCAGGAATGGTCCCAAGCCCTGGCTCAAGCTCGTTTACTACGATCGACAAGCTTCAGTGATGTTTATATAAGACGGAGTATGACAGAAAACGAGCGGAGACGAGAATATGAACTCAGACAGGTGGCTCGTGAAAGGAATGCAGGTCTGGATAAAAGAGAATGGGTTGTCCATCGAGGTGAGCTAAAGCGGATTGCGGACTTGAATACTCGCCTAGATTCGGAAAACTCTCAGTGAAGCACGGTGGTATCGCCAACCTTAAATGGCTTTTGATGAACGCACGGAGCATTGGCAATAAAATACACCATCTTCACTCACTATTATCTGAACATCATCCAGACTTTGTTTTTGTCACTGAATCATGGCTAACACCTAAGATCTCGGACTCCAAATTTGTTTCCAAATTTCCTTACACTATATTCCGACATGATCGTCTTGGTAGAAAAGGTGGTGGCATCTTATGTCTAGTTAAAGATCTTTTCTCAGTTTCGCATAAACCAGTTCATAACGAAGGCTGTGCTGATGTTCTCTGTCTCAAAATTAGTTTTCCATTGATATTAAGATTCGTTTTAGTTTATAGACCACCTGATAGTCGAAAAAAGGATGACGACGATCTACTTGCTCACCTGGAATGTCTCTGTGCCACAGATTCTCAGATACTTGCTTTGGGAGACTTCAATATCGATCCCACTCACATCTCTACAGATCAAAAATTGTTTTCTCGCAGATTTTTTGAATTCTTCAGTGAATTAGGACTTGAACAAAAGGTAAATTTCCCCACTCGAAAAAACGCTACACTAGATCTTATTTTTTCCTCTGCTGGCTTAACTAAGAATGCAAGCATGCTGCCACCTCTAGGTTCTTCCGATCATAGTTGTATCCTCTTCACCATAGTAGCTGAACAGTTTCAATTACTCAGCATTCCAGTGCCGGATTACCACAATATTGACTTCGTTTCTCTCAATGCACACTTGAAATCCGTTGATTGGTGGTCAGTCTTTGATGGTTATCAATCAACAGATGATCTGTACCGAAGATTTTGTCTTGTTCTATATAACATTTTGAAAATTTTCTTTCCATTCAAATCTCATCGCAGCTCCTCTTATATTCGATATCCTAATCACATCAAAGCCTTGTTTTCCCAGAAACGAAGAATTTTTGAAAGTCTATCGAGCACATTTAGCAGTAGCGGGCTTTATAAAAAAGTCTGTTCTGATCTTGATTTTCACCTCCGGAAATTCCTTGGCTACTATGAACGTCGACTTGCTGAAAAACGTTCAATGAAAGGTCTATACTCTCATGTACGCCGGTTAACTAGAGGAGTGGCAAAAATTTCAACTCTAGTAGATTCTGAGGGTCATGAATTCTTGACTGATCATCAAAAAGCTAATGCCCTGGGTGACTATTTCTCAAGCATTTTTTCCAGCAACCATACATCCAATGCCAACTATGAGGATATCCTATCTAGTAACACAATTCCTGAGTTTTCCATTTACCCAAATGATGTTCTGAGCCATCTGAAGTCGCTTACGTCCTCGAAATCAAGTACTTTTGACGGAATACCGCAAATCATCTACAGAAATTGCGCCCACACTCTCTACCAACCGCTTACTTTCATCTTTAATGCTTCTCTGTGTTTTGGCGAAGTACCTCAAGTATGGAAAGAGGCTATTGTAACTGCCATTCCTAAAAAGCCTGACGCTCGCGTTATCTCTGAGTTCCGACCAATAAGTATAACCCCTCCCCCAATAAAAGTGCTCGAGAAAATTATCCGTTCAAAGCTTTTCTCGTGGCTGGAGCGTAACAACCTAATACCACAGGAACAGCACGGTTTTCTCCCTGGGGCATCTACAACCACAGTGTTAACTGATTGTCTGCATGATTGGAATCTCGCTTTAGACAACGGCAGGTCAGTAGACGTGATCTACTTCGATCTGTCGAAGGCATTCGATAACGTCAACCATGCAAAGCTTTTATCAAAACTTAAAAGTGTAGGAATCGAAGGGCGATTGTTAGATTGGTTTGCGTGCTACTTATCCGGAAGGCACTTTACCGTTAAAGTTGAGAACGCCTACTCTGACCGGTACATATGTCCAAGCGGAGTTCCGCAAGGCTCAGTTTTATCTCCTCTTCTTTTTCTGCTCTACACCGCCGACCTGCCTTCAAAATTGAAATTATGTCATGCAATTAAAGTACAGGTCTATGCTGCTGACATAAAGATTTATGCAAGCTATGGTGAGAGTGACGCCCGGATTGTTCATGATGCTCTATCTAAAGCCATAATTTTTATGAAGCAGTGGTCCGTAGAGCATGATTTACCCCTAAATATGACCAAGACCACCGTTCTCCATCTAGGGAAATTACCTTACGTAGAATATAGCATTGACAATGTCCCACTCACTCGCAAAAATGAAGTTAAGGACCTTGGCGTAATAATAGATGAAAAACTCAGTTTCCGCAACCAAAACGCTCACATTGTTGATAAAGCTAAGAGAGCGCTATTCCAAATACTCCGTAATGTACACACTGGAGATCCTAAAATCTTGACACGCCTCTTCAAGTCTTACGTCCTACCTCATCTTGAATATTGCTCTCAGGTATGGAGCCCCCATCTTAAAAAGGATATAAGGAATATTGAGAAAGTTCAACAGACATTTACAAGAATTCTATACTATAAATCATACCCGAATGTGGCCTACCCTCTTTCGATGCCAGCTTACCCAGAAAGGCTAAAACGCCTCTCTCTTCGCAGCCTAGAACACAGACGAGCTTTTCGAGATCTTGTCTTTGCGTTTAAAGTTCTAAGACTAGAAGTCAAGTCGAAAGCTAGCAACTACTGGGTGTTCAGGCCTTGTAGCGGACGTAGATGTGAGTTTTCTCTTCAACACTCCATTAGTCCGTCCAAACTCCATTTGAAATCTTTTAACTCTTTTTTCATGAGAACAGCAAGGTGGCTACAGGCGCTCCCGCCAGAGCTGATGCATTCCTCGTCCAGCACCGCGTTCGCAAGGAGATTACGCAGCTATGATCTGTTAAGACTTCTTCATCTCACTGAATGAGCTATTGATTTATTCCCTTATCACTGTCTGTTACTGTTACTGAACGGTTTCCTGATCAAAAGCAACTGAGTTAGTGAGTTGACCAAAAAAAACTTACCTAAGTTCTTAATCTCTGCGCAGCCTCTAAGTACATTTCTGTGCAAAACTATGATTCGCTACCATTTTCAACCCAATTCCTGTACGTTTCCATGTAGATCGTTCCGCGAGCGTCCTCTAGGCGACCGCCCGGGGTTTGTATTTAGATTAAAGAAGCTCTTGAGATACAGAGCTCGCCCCGGTATGGTTATTCCAGTGGCGCAACCTAGACGTGACTATCTCAAGGACACTACTTGGTA
Organism: Ancylostoma ceylanicum; assembly: GCA_000688135.1. Lineage (NCBI taxonomy): Eukaryota > Metazoa > Nematoda > Chromadorea > Rhabditida > Ancylostomatidae > Ancylostoma > Ancylostoma ceylanicum. Next base: position 58,459 of record JARK01001541.1, read on the forward strand.
AACGGCATACATGGAGTCGGTTGCCATCTGCAAAAATTAGATGCAACCTAAAATCGCACTTGTCTCTAGCGAACGAATAGCGAATTTTGATCAGAACACGGCTCAGATTATCAGCATATGAGATTTCTTTGTTCTGTTTTTTTTTTTCGAATTTTGACCTGTTTCTGTTATGTTTGAATGTTCGGTACTTTTTTTTAAATTACGGAGCACCTTCGAGTGCATGAAATAAATAAATAAATAAACTTCAGCGGCTCGAGGATTTCGGATTATGGTGCTGCAAACGTGGAAGAATGCTTTCAAATTTGTTATGATGACGCGGCATGCAGCTACCTTGACTACAATGACAGGAGAGTATGTTATCATGATCCTTTATACCACCTGACGACAGCCGGGACGCCTCGCCCACAATCAATGCGCATCGGCCTCACAATCGCCAGCGACGGCGACGCAGGGTGCTACAGTCCTTGAGGACTATAGTGGCAGTGTCACACCGCATACGGGAGGCGGACATCTTGAACAGCAGTGGCCTACATTCTCCTGAATATAGGGCATAGCTGGGTCATTGCCCCAGATTCAATTGCCCTACTTTCTCTGCCTGCCCCGTAATTAAAGTGGGGCAGCCAAGAGGTCATCAGAAAAGCAACGGTTCCTTCCAATGCAATAATTTTGTCCGTGTTCGAGATAAGATAATAAAAGACAATTTAGCATTTGTGGTGATAATCATTGTCATCTCTGTTGGAATATGAATTGAATAAGACAATATTTACACTAGCTAATAATACCTGATTTTTTTTATCTTCTCAAATATGGACGAAAATCCTGGAAGGAACACTGGCTGTAGTGCTGACCCCTTGGCCGTCCAACAGTAATTAGCGGAGCAGTTTGAGAAAGTAGGGCAACTGAGTCTGTGGCAGTGACCCAGATACGCCCTATATTCAGGATAATGTAGGACATTGCTGTTCAAGATGTCACGCACCCCACCGCATACAACTCGCGCCGATTCCTACGCAACCTCGGCTGTCCTGAATGGATAATCTGACCACACTTTCACTCTAGATCTTTTAGATTATTGAAAGGAAAAAGAAACACTGAATGGCGCTAGTTTCTGTTTCTGTTGGAGGAAAGGATGAGGATGGGCCCGAAATTAAGAGGGCTTTTTGATGGATCCTCGAAGTCTCGAAGTTTTTGTTCAGCAAATGTGCGATATCTACAAGACGGGAACCGATGAACACCTAGCCGGAGCCGAAACGTATAAGCTGCTACGAGATGAAGTGGTGTCAGGCTGCGAACGCAAAGTGATCTTGAACTCTACTCGGTATGCATTTCACATACCTTATCTTATGAAAATGCTTCAACCCCTTGGCAGCGGCCCTATACCGCGTGTTCGCACATCGTCGCAGGTCCCTTTTTTCGCTGCCCTTTTTTCACAGGAACAACATGGATTCTCATCTCTCAACCTGGATTTCCATATCTGATTTCCATATTGTTTGAGAGGCATTAGAAGATTTACACTTGAGAAGACTGGGTGTTTATCATCGTGTGGGAAAGAGTGGGGTAATCAGGTGGCTCTGATTGGCGCACTCGGGCCGTCCGTCGCGCCCATTTGTTTGAACTCGAACGGCGTCAATCCCATACATGGTCTATTTGTGTTTAGCGCCGTATGAGTCAAATAGGTGGGCGTGGCGTGCCCGAATGTGCCAATCAGAGTCGCCTGGTTACGCCCCTTCTTCCCTCACGATGATATACACCCGAGAAAACTTAGTTTCGAGAATGGAAAAAAATTGGAATACGTGGTGTTACAGGAATCTCTACGGAAATATTCTATTGTTGTTGTGTGATTCGTTCAAGAATTTCACGCCATTTCCATGTTATTCTTGATTAATCAGGGACGGAACCGATTACGAGCTTCTCGCCCTAACGGATTTCCCTCGAATTTGCAGTGAACGAGAACCATAATGTGCTTTGCTCGTGGGGTTACGCTTAACTTATGGCATTAAAGAAAAAATGAGCACTGGGAAATTACATAGAGCTGTTAATTGGACTTTTTAATAAGCGTGTTCTTCCATTTTCGTGTTGGGCTTACATAGTTTCCAAACAATGAGGGCAGTAAAGCGGAAAACCACAAATTTTCAAAGTCCGAAGATCGGCGATGTTGTCGCATACGCCAAGTAAAGTGAAAGCGAGCAGTTCGGGCGAGTGGGGCATTTTTACGATGCCCGTCTAGCGAGGTTTGTTAATGAAAGTATCCCACAAATCGTCAAGCACACAGCAGGAACATCGCCGAACGAATGGCCTGATCTCGTCACGAAGTTCATACCTGAAGAGGATGCAATACTCTTCGTTTCTTTGCGGTGAACAGAAGCTATTGGGAGGACTACGAGAGGGATAAGCGAAAGTACAATTCTCACATGCTCAATTTAGCTGAAGAACGACGGGAAGACTGAAAGTACCATCAGGACACGAAAGCGTTGTGTGTCACTCCTCCGTCAGATTTCGACAACTACCTACTTCGTTCTTGGATGCTTTTCCTACCACACACACACACACACACACACACACACACACACACACACACACACACACACACACACACACACACACACACACTTCTCCATAGCGAACATGGGAGCGATTCATGAAGGCTGCAATTCGCTGGAGTGACTCCTGTTCTTTCAAGTACTAGCAGAACCTTGTTAAAATTCCGAGCGCATTAATTCAAACAAGTATTAGGTTGGTGCAGAAGAAATGGCGGACTTTTTTTTCAAAAGCATATAATTTGATTTGGACATAGTATGACATCCATTTATAGTTATACTCTTGTAGAACGAAGCAAGCTCTTTCGACCTATACGTAAATGCGTTGTCGGCTTGGGCTAGGAACCCCGAAATAACCGAAAGCTCCCAAAAATCCCGTCTCCTGATTTCTGAATTATGAGGATTTTTCTGTGATAAGACAAGCGACACAGCCCAAAATACCTTGTTTGTGTTGGGTCAGGACGTCAGTACCTCTTCCACATGGGAGCCCTGGTGTAACGGGATTGCTGTTGGTGAAACAGGGACGAGCACTTTTTGAAGGTTTTTCTTTGGTATCTCTGGGATTCTTAGTGGGTGATTCTCTCGAAACTGCTTTGGTAACCACTTCAGAAAGTCGCGGAGGGTCTGTTGGAAGAACGCTAAAAGTGCTCAAATGCGCATTTTCGGCACCGCAACTTTTCACCAAAATTTCCTTTCGAGAGCTGGTTCCAACTTTGGTAACTGCCGTGGGGAACAAATGAGTTGTTATTACATTCTTCAGGAAAATTGTAGGATTTCTGTCAGTTTCCCCATCTTCGGAATCCTTCATCCTGCAAGAAAAAAACTGTCAAACATGACGACCTAAAGACGAAGTTTTCCTTGTTCTTTTGTTTTCAGTTTTCCGAGTTCCCTGCGCAGGACTTCGGGGACCTGCCCATACAATAGGCAATGGTCCCCACTAATCAAAGATATTATGCCGTCCGCCGAGGTTGGCTCCTGCTAGAGTTGTGCAACAAAAATGTGGTCAACCCGAAATCGCGTTATTACTTTTGCACCAACCTAATGGAAGGGAACACATTATTCTCTTGACTGCCTTGTATAACCAGCTGCCCCTCTCTTCATTATCCAAAAGTGTAGTCTATAACCTCCATGGGTAGAATCGGGAACTCAGCGGCGCATGCGCGTGGTGGCTGAGTCATAACGGTTAAACTCGGCCACCATTCAGCTGTTTTTACCTAGAGTGCTCTTGAGAGTATCCCCAGACTTCGCTCAATTAAAAATGAATCAAAATGAACCACTGGATTCATCCCGGCGCAATTCCTAACTTTTGGACGCAGGTGCACTCTTATCATACCGCTGGACCCATCCCCGCGCATTTCCTCGCTTTTGGACGCCGGCGCACCCCTATACCTTTGCCAGTTTTGTACCTGGTGCTCCAAGTACAAAACTAGCAATGGTTGGCGATTACGATGGTGCATAGCTGAGAGAGGTTTCGCTTGGAGACGATTAGGACTTTGCGATATCTCGAACTGAATAGGTTAAAGAGACGAACAAAGTTCTTCGGGTACACCTTGTTCTCCCGTCCCAACAAAGGTTTGGTGTCGAAGATCAGAAAATGGGATACTTGCTTTTGCGAAAATCTCTAGGGAAATATCTTATTGCAGATTTGCGAATCGTTCAAGAATTCTAGGTAATTTCCAAATTATTCGCAATCAATTTCATGAACGAACGGGACCGAGTACGATCTCTTCATCCTAATTAAAATTAAATGAAATCCGTCTTGAAATTCAACGGATTCATCTTATGTTTGTAGTGATCGAGAACAATAACGTGTTTTGTTTGTGCAGTCTCTCTAAACTCATGACTTTGACCAACAAAAATGTGCTTGGGATATCAGAGCTGTTGCTAAAGCTGCTACGCAAAGAGTTGAACCTTTCAATAAGTATACTTTTTTTCCTTCCGCACAACGAGCGCAGTAATCCCGAATACACTATCCCGGCAGTGGAAGATCGGCGACACTGCCGCTAACGCCAAGTGAAGTGAGCCCGGAAAAGTGACGCCTGTCTACAGTAACCGTTCGGTCAGATCCGTTAGGGGTTGGATTCTACGGAACGTCGAACGGACAACGGGAACATCACCGGCCCAATGGTTGGACTTCTTCATGATGTACTTAAAGGCAGGGGACGACCTTGCTTCGCATGTTGGAAATATCAACATAATCTTGATCTTCTCGTCATGGTAATCCCCACAACGTACATCAACAGGCACAAAAGCGACGAAGAATCCGTTCTCAAAGGGATTGAAATGGCCAAACTTGGAGCCGGGAGGCGGATCGCTCCAAGCCGTGCTGGCTGCCCGTCACGGCTGTAACGTTCGCTAAAGGTCTTGACCTGCCCGATCGATAAAATCAGCGACTTCACACGTCAATTCTGGTCAGGACACTGTTGCGGTCCCCGTGGCCGAATAGATATCTAGGAGGCAGAATCTTCTATTATCTCAACCAAAAAATGAGATGGGTCTCTGCCCTTAAAGGAGGGATACGGCGTTTTCATTTCTCACGAGTGAGATGAACACGTTGGGCAGCTCTGGCACACGACAGGGACAAGTGGAAGTATGACTTACGCCCGAAGTTCAGGAGGCGTAGCTGTAGGTTGTTTACTACTATTTATCTGGCTTTTTGGAGACTACGAACTCTATCAGGCGAATTTCTAGCCAAATGCACATTTACTGCACTTTGGTTATAGTTTAGGTCATTTGCTTAGCAATTTTCCGCCACCTCCTACAAAATTTCCACAATTTTTAGTAGTTCTAGTCTGGTATCTCCTTTAGATTGGAATTGGTTGTAATTATGCGAAAAAGTATACATTTGGTTGAACTTCAGAGACTGCATTAAGATTTTCAGGATGGTTTCGAAGGCTATTCCACCGATTCATGATGTTCAAGCAGACCTGACAGTGACTTCAGGTAAAGATATCTCACTGAACAAGGTGTATGGGATGTAATCATGTGATAGGAAAGTTTTTGCGTTGCTAATATTGAGTCAATACATGAGATTGTTGACAGCTTTACTGGCTGAAGAGAGGGAGACGCCTGTACCTCGAACTGGATGGGAGTACTTCAGCGAGACGAAAATGTACTACAAGGTATAGTTTAGGTTTGCTTGTAACATAAGCGATAGTTATCAGAACACAGGGGTGTCCACCGTGCCTGGACCTATTTACCGTCCTGGGTGACTTCCAGCACAACCCGATTTCCTCCAGCGCATACTTCTACTTATACCCGTGGTCGTTGGTTTGTGTATGCAGCTTTTTTATTGGTGGAAATTTCAAAACAGCGGAAACTTATGCTATAACCTAGTAGCTCTGCTTCTTAACTCTAGTTAGCTGAACTGAGATTGTCTACCGCATTCGGCTCGAGACAAATGTCTATTTTCATTTTGGTGCAACTGCAAGTAACTGACACAGAAATTTCCCTTATTTTAACTCCGGATATGACGACATGAGTTTCAAACGCCTTGCAGAGTACATAGACATCCATCTTCTCAGCGCCTTCGCAGGGTCACTGATAGCTAACCACCTAAACCAGACTTCTTAGAAGTGCACATAGGGTCCCTCATCAAAACGTTTCAAAACGAGATCGAAAGCTTAGCTCAACAGTGAACTGCAACTCCTCCAGCATCGGGATTTTCACACGGCACAACAGAATTCTGTATCTCGGACAAGACCAACATGTTCATCTTCGCTCCTTTCCACTTCGTCTTCTGCACGAAGGCAAAGTCGACTCTGCGCTCCTTCAACGTCTCGACAACTACGTGGCGTGACCCCGGGTGGCGGATAGGAGATTGATCGCGGACCAAAAGCGGCCAAGCGCCTGCTCTGCGACGCGGGTGGATTTAGGGGATGGACTCCTTAGTTCTACAGTGTTGGACTCGATTCGTAAGATTGACATATGGATATGAGCATGCGCTCACTCGTGTGGGTGTGTGCAAGTGCATATTTGTGAGCTGTACCCTGCACATTGGTCCTACCCGCATTCTAACAACTGGAAAGCACATGACTGTGCACTGAAACTCAGAACTTACAGTGATTGATTCTGAGTTTTTCGATACTCCTACAAGCATATTTCAGCTTGTGAATAAGGAAAAAAGGTTTGATGAAGCGAGAGCGTTCTGCCAGAAAAAGAACGGAGACCTGGTATCAATCCAATCTGAAGAACTTAACGACCTTCTGATTGGTAAGTACACCTTATAATTACCAGAACTAGAAAGTACGACAAAGAATATCTTATTGTGATAATGGTGAAGATTCGTTCCATGTTTGCAAGAAACCTGCGCCGATGAAATTTCAGTTTTAATGGAATTAAAACATTGTATTTACATATCGCCGGCGCTGGAGCAAATGAAGCTCGGCAATATAGACTCAGAACCTCTGCAACAACTATTTAACCAGCTTTTGAAAAACTAGTTTCAGATCGCATCAGAAACTAGTTTTTTGAAAGCTGGTAAAATACTATTTTTTGCCACTTCCTTGCTAAATAGTTGCAAATGGAAAGCTTGTAAAGTAGTTGTTTTGACCTATTCCCCGACAAATAGTTGGAAAATGGAAAGCTAATAAAAGAGTTGTTCTCCGAAGTCAACCCGGTTAGAACATGAACGTATTGTGGATTAGATTCATTCGAAATACAGCATCTTTATTGGCGGCATTCATAAACGTATTCAACTGTGTGACGCAACCCAGCCACGACTCCAAGCACAACTCTTGGCAGAGCAGTAAAATGCAGTAGCTTCTCTGATTCTCATAGTTTCTGTGACTGGACGGACTTCGACTACCGCTCATCTCGGTTATTTACGTCACGCAGTCGCACATCACTCAACCAAGGCCCGAAATTGTCTAAACAGGCGGCAAATTTGTAAGGAAATCTTTTCTGAAGTAGATAAGATGCCCGAACAGGACTTTGATAATTGCGCAGCACGAACGCAGCCAAACAGCGTGAAAATCCTAGCAGCATCTCCTCCCGCTCATCCCCTTAATTGCTGCTCAAGCTTTCGTCGTTATAGCCTCAAATGAGGGGAGGATGGAGCAGCTGGCAGGAGATGCTGCAAGGGTTCTTATTCGACGCATCACGCTGTTCTGGCTGCGCTGCACAGTTATCAGAGGAGTTCTAATTTAATGTAGAGTCTATTGATTTAATTAGTTTCTCATTAGAACACTTGCCTTCGATGCTTCGGAATGAATGCCGAGAAAATAAATCTATCTTGTCGAAAGCAAATGGTCTTTTTCGTTGATATATAGTCATTCATATTTGCATTTGCGAAGGTCCATTAAAAGCTCTCGAACAGAACAATGATGTCGGTATCATGGAACTGCTGAATAGGTAGAAGTAAATTTTGTAAACTTAAGTCGAATTCTGGCGTGGCCGTGGCAGGATTATATTACCAGGAAGAAATCTCTCAAACCGTCGGCGTCCCATCCTTATATTAGCTACTTCCTTCCTAAACATTCCTTGGGTATTTCGAGTTGTTCTTAGGCCGAATTCCGCCGTGGCCGCGGCCAGCCACCTTTGGCCGGCCAGATCCGGCCACCAACAGAACCCTTCCTTTTTTGCATGGTCACGGTAGTCACGGTATCTCACAAAATTCCCTCTAATTTTGCATACAGGGGTTATTCGATATGCTAAACACTAATACCGCATTCATTTTGTACCGTACCCTAGTTTTTGTAAAATTACGACGAGTGGTGAAAAAAGTAATTCCCATTTGGCCTGCCTTTAACGGCCACATTTGGCCACGGGAAGCGGCCACATTTGGCCGTCTTTTGAAAGGTGGCCAAATGTGGCCGCTTTCCGTGGCCAGATATATCCGTTAAAGGCTGGCCAAATGGCGCCGGGATTTCCGTTTTCCACCACTCATCGCAATTTCACAAAAACAAAGATGTGGCACAATATGAATACGATGTTTGTGTTCAGCTTATCGAATAACCCCATATATGGGAAATTTGGGGGAATTCCGTGAGATGTCGTTTCTACCGTGGCCAAGCAAAGAAACGAGCAAACCTCTTGGTGGCCGCATCTGGCCATCCAAAGGTGACTGGCCGCGGCCGCGCCGGAATTCGGCCTCTTAAAGGCAGCACCCACGGAAATCCTCACTTTTGAGGTGAGTAGTTCTTCGTGTGGTCGGCTGCCAGACAATCACAATGGTAACTTGAACACAGAAAAAAGCGGCCTATCTGTGGAGATACGGCTGTGGACACAGGGCCGAGCGTGGCCATTTTGTGTCCGCCACTCCAGTTAACGCTATTGATTCGACACGCTACGAGTGATCTTGCCTAATTTATCATACTGCATAAAGAATATTGTACAGTGTAGGGTATAGAATGCACATCATCCACAAGAACTCGTGACGATACGCGCGTATACAATCAGCGGAAAACTCGTCCGCACTGTGGACGCATGGGAAACAGCGCCTTCATTTCTCGTCTTCCGGCGTGTTTCACGCTGTTTCATCACTGTCTATGAGTTCATCGTCCCTGAAAACCTTGAAATTCAGCGAAACCTCCAACTCAAAAATTTCCGTGGGTGCTGCCTTTAACTCAAAACGCTATCTCCTCAGGAGCTGTTTCGAGGAGTTTTAAAAAGTCGAGAGAAAGATTCAAAACCTATAACCCACGCTGTGAACGAAAATGATGTAACTGCCGCTCTTCATTATATGCTGCCGCTAGGATACTCTACCACATGATAAAATTGTTTCACTTCTGCGTGATAACTGATTGTGAGAAGTATCAGTGCAAAGCTAGTAAAATAGTTGCTTCGACTTTCTATTAGGTCGTCAAGTATGAAATGTCTGATTTCGAAAGAGACGCTTTCGAGTAATGATTCTCCAACAAGATGAGGTACGAGCAATCCAAATATGTCCCTATGCTACCGGCACAACCTTGCCATTTTAGTAGTAGCATGGTTGCGCCAACGGGCTAGAAGCCTGGGAAGCAAGAGGCGATAAGTTGACGAAGAGCATTTCCGACATCATGTTGAAAGTGGAACATTTTCTCTACCAAGAAGTGGACTAATCCTTGGGAGAAGATGTGGTCAAGTAGAACAAGGTTTGGCCAGTACAATGAATGGCAGGTGGATTCCCCTCCTTGCTCCACTGGTTTACGCAGCGCGCTTTTGCAAAAAATGGTCAAAAATTGGCACCGTTTTTTGGGGATCAAATTGTGGGAAATTCGTTCATCGAGCAACATTACCTTGTCAAATTGCCTTGAACACCTGAATAGTATAGGGTTAGAAATGCCAAACCTTGCTGCATATACAGGCATGGTTTGACTCCTATCCGCTCGAGCCACAGCTTCCAGTTCATCGTAATCCAGGTTCATCACAGCGCTCACTTTGCAGGCTTATAGCACTGGGAGGAAATTTCCCAAGACATCGATGTCAAGTTCTTTCATTACCCACTTCCTCTCCAAACATTTCTTGGGTATTTCGAGTTGTCCTTGCTTTGCAGGCTCCGCGATGCAACCCATATTCAAAAATGATACGTTTTTTTGCCTTTGAGTAGTTTCACAAAAGTTCCTGTCAGGCAAAGATTTCAAAGTTGATAAAAAATCAAATAGGTGATTTTGAGAGAGGGAGAATGTACATTTATAATGGAAAGAAAGATGAGAGTGGACCTGAGGAAATCCCGAAGATACCAGCTGTCAAACTTACCGCTTAAAAAATCAGACATTTCATACTTGACGACCTAATAGTAAATCAGTTGTAGAATGGAAAGCTAGTCGGCAACTATTTTTCCAAGCTGGTGATGACGTCATACTTGTTTGCAAGCTTTTTTCCGCAAAAGCTTGCAAACAAGTATATTTTAGCTCTGCAAGTTGTTTTTGAGAAATCCTTGTTTGCAACTTGTTCCAGAGGTTCTGAGGAGTTGAAAAATCATGACTTATAATAACGCGCATAGTCTGTATGTATAGTCATGGTCATTCTGATTCAGTGTTGTTTCTTATCGGCCATATCCCTATACCTTCACCTATCACCAGCGCGAGCTGGTGCAAGAGCGTGAGCATTGCAATGGTGCCCGATATGACTCAGACATTCACTCGGGAGTCCCGCACTACAAAATGGTGACTCCCGCTCGAGGGTGAGCGGGAGTCATCAAAAACTTTGAGTTTTTGTCCCGCAACATCCCGATTTTGTCCCGCAAGCTCCGGCGGGAGACCGGATTTTGTCCCGAAAATGATACCAGTATCATGGTGCGGGAGACCGAATTTTGTCCCGAAAGTGAAAAACGGAAGAAAACAAAAATGCACGGTGGCCGCAACGCATATGCGGTCCGTTGGCCGACGCCGGCCGCTACTAGCGGATTTCGCATCCGCGTCACGGCCGAGCGCAACGGCCTCCCACGCATCTCGCCTGGTCTTCACACTGGGCCACGGTCTTAACCGGGCCTCAGCAGGCCAGACGAGTCCCGTAGGACTCCTCTCCGCCGAAGCGGAGAGTAAACTGAAGCCTACCTGCAGAGTGAGGCCCTTATATACCCCTCATTTGATAAGGGTTACCACGTGGCAATAACAAACCCGCACCATTCTCGGGTTAATCCCGCAACAAAACCAAAATGATGTCTCCCGCCGGAGCTCCCGATTTTGTCCCGAAAATGATAAGAAAGCTTTTTGTCAGGCGGGACTCCCGAGCGAATGTCTGAGGAGTTTCATTCCACTAGTGGACTCAGACATTCGCTCGGGAGTCCCGCCTGACAAAAAGCTTTCTTATCACTTTCGGGACAAAATCGGGAGCTCCGGCGGGAGACATCATTTTGGTTTTGTTGCGGGATTAACCCGAGAATGGTGCGGGTTTGTTATTGCCACGTGGTAACCCTTATCAAATGAGGAGTATAAAAGGGCCTCACTCTGAAGGTAGGCTTCAGTCTACTCTCCGCTTCGGCGGAGAGGAGTCCTACGGGACTCGTCTGGCCTGCTGAGGCCCGGTTAAGACCGTGGCCCAGTGTGAAGACCAGGCGAGATGCGTGGGAGGCCGTCGCGCTCGGCCGTGACGCGGATGCGAAATCCGCTAGTAGCGGCCGGCGTCGGCCAACGGACCGCATACGCGTTGCGGCCACCGTGCATTTTTGTTTTCTTCCATTTTTCAGTTTCGGGACAAAATCCGGTCTCCCGCATCATGATACTGGTATCATTTTCGGGACAAAATCCGGTCTCCCGCCGGAGCTTTGCGGGACAAAATCGGGATGTTGCGGGACAAAAACTCAAAGTTTTTGATGACTCCCGCTCACCTTCGAGCGGGAGTCATAATTTGTAGTGCGGGACTCCCGAGCGAATGTCTGAGGGAGGAACAATTCCCGGCCGTTAATGAAACCATTCTAGGCTCCCACCGCTACGCTTCCGCCATGGCGTGAGCTCGTGTTGGTGATGCGTGGTGATATAAGTGATATGGCCGCAAAGGAACAGCATTGAGTCAGGATGGCCACTACTATAGCGTTATTTATAGTGCATCGGAGTCCGATTCGGTCGAATAAGAAATGATCCTCGTCAGAATCCGACCGACGAGGATCGGTACTCATCTTTTGTTATCCGACCGAATCGGACTCCGACGCACTATGAATGAAGCTTATAAGTGTGTTTGTGAGTGTACGTGTGTGCCAGAGCGTTACGAAATTCCCTGATTGGTCAATGGTAGTGATTGTATAACGTATTCTTCTGATATCGATCATTTGTGAGAATGGGAACGGGTATGTGTAGTGCAGTCGATTCGAGTAGTCGGGAAGAGAACAAGGATTAGGTACGGGCAGTAGGGGCGCCGACATCCAAGAGTGGGTAGGCGCGAGGAGACGGCTGCGGCGATGTGATAAAGTAGCGCCAAAGTAGGGGGAGATGGGTCCGTAGTCGCGATAAGGATGCGTCGCGCCAAAAGTGGGGGAGACGGCTCCGTAGTCGTGATAAGTATGCGCCGGCGCCAAAAGTGGAGGGAGACGGGTCCGTCGTCGTGATAAGGATACGCCGGCGCCCAAAAATGGGGGAGACGGGTTCGTAGTCGTGATAAGGATGCGCCGGCGCCAAAAGTGGAGGGAGACGGGTCCGTCACTGCGATAAGGGTGCGCTGGCGCCCAAAGTGGGGGGAGGCGGGCCCGTCGTCATGATAAGGATGCGCCGGCGCCCAAAAATGGGGAGACGGGTCCGTCACTGTGATAAGGGTGCGCTGGCGCCCAAAGAAAACTTTTTGAAATAACGGTGCCGCATTTCCACAACCCTAAAAAGAACGTATTCCAACGAGGAACTTAGGCTCTTGCTTTTTTCCTGCTTGCAGTTCCTCAGGACTGGAAAAGAAAACAGCAGTTGAAAATGAAGCCTAAATTCAGTACTACCCTCTAGATACATGACAATATTCGAAANAACGGTGATTAAGCGTGCGTCGGCGTCCAAAAGTGGGTACACGCCTACGAACGGGTCGACAGACAGAGAAGTGCGCCGGTGCAAAGTAGCGCGAAAATGCTCCTAATCAGGTCTGTGTTTATTTCAGTTGTTGTCTGGCGCCTAAATACAGTGAGAGAATATCAATTGCCCGGCCTCAGCAGCAACTATGATACCACTCATACCATACCACTCCATTCACATCACATCCCCTCCTGCGAGCTCTACCCTCAATTGTGTCTGAGCACACCGCACCGTTCTCTTTTATGTGTTTAAGCTGATTGTTATCAATGGATCAGCCAAAACGAACAAAGACTGATAATCCATTTCCCGTGTTCATTCCAGATTAAATCGGTTACATATAGCTACAATTAGCTATTTCACTAAAATTGCTCTGAAGGACGAAAGCAGTTCTCTTTGATCATTTCTCATGGGGTAGGCATATAGGGGATACGGAGCAAAAATTTGGATGACCTTAATTCTACTAACAATAAGATGGATGCGAAGTGAAGGCATGTCAGCGAAGCGAGCATAAGGAAAAGGTCAAATAATACTTGAGTAACAAAGATTCGTTAATTTGAAACGGTCGAAAAAGCAGAATAATAGGATCATCTAATATTCAATTATTCAGCATAGGTGAGGATGAATCGAATAGAGTCTCTCAAAATATTCGTTCATTCGAAAATTGGAATGTCCGACCATTCATAACTATTCGCTTACTTCAATATCCAACTGACGGCGGACTTCCAGACTTCTATAGATGCTCGCTTCGCTCGCATACTTCACAGTGAATGCAAAGGAAATCCTGGGGACCAATACCCCATGAACTATGAATATTTTGACGTAACCGTTTCAGTGCAAATGGTCACTTGAAATGATTTGTTTTCAGCTGGCTGTTTTGGTAGTTAAGTGATAAGAGTCTAGTGGTGTATGCAAACAGAAAGAAGGAGGTGGTTCATTCAGACACGAAGGGGGCAGAGAGTGGAGAAAGGAATAATGAGCGTGTAGGTGTAGAGGAGGAAGGAAGGCATGTAGGAGAGAAAGCCGCAGTGGATACCGACACATTCCTTGCGTAGTATTGAACGCGTCTCACCAGCCGGCACATCTTTATAACCGTGAAACCCAACTCAAAGCGTCTCGCCACTTCTGCGCGTCGGTGCACTTTTATCATAGCGATAAATCCGTCTCCCCCACTTCGGGCGCCGGCGCACCCTTATCACAGCGATGGACCCATCTCCTCTCACTTTGGGCGCCGGCGCACTCTTATCACAGCGATGGACCCACCTGGAGGCGTTCTTGGACGCCAGAGCAATCGTTCCCCATCGGTGCACCCGTTGCACACCACACGCCCTTCTTCTTAATCTCCTTCCTACCCCACTCTACCACACCACACCGGTTCCTAGCCTTTTATATGATTTCACAATCACCATCACTGACCAATCCTAGAATTTCGTGACACACGATACTGAGTCACACATTCAGACTCTCTTACAAACAGACTAAGCCCGTTATTATAAGTCATGATTCGCCGTCGATATTCCGGAATATTTGGTTACCTCACTGTTGACAGACACTGATGACAGTGGCGGACAAAAGTATTGCAAAAAATGGTTTTTCTGCGTAACTTCTTCCAGAATAGTCCTAGGCAGTGCGAATTCTTATGTGAGTTGAAGGGACCACGCGGAACAGAATTAACAAACCACCCCCATTTCGTACATTCACTGGTTAGAGAGAAATTTTTTATTCACGGAGGTTGAAATCTATCATTCAGTAGTATTCGCAGTGTCTCACAGAGCTCAGACACTCGCGTCGGCCGAGCGGCGGGCGGATACCGGCCGAGCGGCCACCGGAAAAGGCCCGGCCGGTTTTGGATGCACCGCTCGGCCGGAAGGCTTCAATTCACGTTCTCAGACATTCGTGGGGGTGGA
>JARK01001541.1:77920-109539 GCA_000688135.1 Ancylostoma ceylanicum
GGGGGGGGGGGGGGGAGGGGGCGTGTAGGTACAGTATATCCCTTCTGTACCCAACCAAACAATTACTTTACGAAAAAAAGCAGGAAATTCTGGAGACTTGGTGATAGAGAGCCATAAAGGGGCGCGGAGCGTTAAACCTGGCAAGGGCGGTGCGGCTGAGCTCTGCAAATGGTCAATTCACCCAATTAGCCAATCACGAGGACCGTCCATGCCGCGCATTCCAGGTATAACGCTCTACGCTCGCCATAAGGTATTCTAATTTTTCTTCTCAGGACCGCAATTGCAAAGAAGCTGGAGTCCCTGAGGAGTTTTGCATGTGCTATCCGGAAACTGCTGTGGACACCAATAGCTATCTGGTAAAAAATCGCTTTTTATACGCAATATTACACAACAATTGGAAGGTTTTTTTCAGATCACAAAGCTTGCTCAGGAGCTCATTTTGCACTTGAACAGGCTGCTAGCCGAATATAACGAGTGCGCCCCGCTCACCCTGTCCAAAGTCCGGCATGCGACAAAAATTGAAGACGAGTTCATTGGCGCTGAAGCTAAATACCGAATTACAGTCGAAGCCACGCCTTCTTTCGCTGTTTTTGAAGCGCTGATGAGGTACAACAAGGCTGCGAACACCTCCGTTGTGCACGGAAACGTGAACCGAGTGAACTCGTACGGAAATCAATCAATATGCGTACATGAACAGGAGCTGCGCAAGTACTGCTATTGCACGTCCACCACAGCGCGGTAACCCGTACAAATCCAGAAAAATCCCCCAGAACAGCCAGCGGCTCCGCGCACAAGCGCGGCAGCCACGAAGAAAACGCTCTAATTAGCCAGACATTCAACCGACGCACAACCGACGCACAGACCGCCAGCGGCGATGGATTTCCGGGAAAACAACACGAAAACGATCGATAAAATCAATATGGACGACGACGCTGGACGCCGGGGGGACTCACCTTCGACTGCTGAGCCGTGCAGTTCAATTACCACATGTAGTTGTCCATGCGGTTCGAGGTCCACCTGGAATGTGTGTAGATTTGATCTCTTGATTGTTTACAAGTTATTATGTTAGAAAACATTTATAAATATTGTGTTTTGTGTAATTGTGTAGCACGGAAGGACGGTAATGGAAGGAAATAAGGAAAAACTAATTTTCTCACATGATAAACAGTCATTTAACGGCAGCGCACGGATGCTGACCAAAGAAGACTCAGCGGTAGGTCATGAAACCTTGTTCGATAAAGATCATGCTTTATCCCTTATTTTACTTTCCTCTCTTCTATTTCATGGATAAATTGAGTGGGCACTACCAAGTATTTTTCAAAAACTGGAGAAAAAACCTAAATATATTGAGATTACCCCGGGTAACAAACCCATAAAACTAAATAACTGCCTTTACCCTATTCTACTTTGTACTTTGAAGCTACATTACCAGTTGTATTGCGGTTGTACCTGTGTAAAACAGCCATAATTAGAATTTGCATCAAATTTTGCTTGGGTAAGGATAACATAGGGTTTTGGTAGGTTTTCTAGCCCAATAACCCTGATTCCGGATGCATCACTACAAGAATGGGTAACCTCATACTAATGGGTATGACTGCCCATGAACAGCAGTTGGGTACAGACATCATCATGTATGGCGATGTATGTTAGAGGTGTCAGGTAAAGGATAACTCCAAAGCGCAAGTTCACCAGTGGGTCACACTATTGCCCGGGGTAAATTCTCATAGTAATGTTTACGTGTCACTTATGGACGGGTATAAATTACTTCGTAGTTTACCTCGTGGAGTTGTGGTAAACA
Organism: Ancylostoma ceylanicum; assembly: GCA_000688135.1. Taxonomy (NCBI): domain Eukaryota; kingdom Metazoa; phylum Nematoda; class Chromadorea; order Rhabditida; family Ancylostomatidae; genus Ancylostoma; species Ancylostoma ceylanicum. The sequence continues at coordinate 79,719 of JARK01001541.1, forward strand.
TTTTGATGAATGCCAAAAAGAGGGTAAACTCCGAAGGTAAACGTGATTACTACGGGTGAACTCAATGATGAATCCCACCCCAAGGTCGTTAAAGGTTTACCACGTTTACCATAGGTGATCTCAATGATGCACCCGGATCCTAAGGGTAGATGCAGCACCAGTGATTAAATCGACTCGTAACCATAGGCTCGACGCATTATTGGGGTTACCCATGGTAAACTGTTGACGCCGGTGTTAACGGTGGGTAAATATGTGTGGCGTTGATGTGTTTACCCTGGGTAATCTTAGTGATGCATGCGGCTCCATATTGTTCGCCATGTTGGACATGAGCCAAAGCCTTTCATGACTGCTGTCAATAGGCTAAAACCAGGGCCTGGATGCATCATTGAGATTACCCAGGGTAAACGTGTTGACGCCTATGTTAAGGCGGGTAAAATATGTGGTGTTAACGTGTTCACCTCGGGTAATTTCAATGATGCATGCGGCCTCTGGGTCCTAAGTGTAAATGCAGCGGCAGTGATTGAATAAACCACAGGTTCACTGCATCAGTGAGATTACCCATGGTAAAATGTCGACGCCTGTGTTAACGATGGGTAAATATGTGGTAATACGTTTACCATGGGTAATCTCAATGATGCATGCGGCTCCATATTGTTTGTCATGTTGGACATGAGCCAAAGCCTTTCATTACTGCTATCAAGAGGATAAAATCAGGGTCTGGATGCATCACTGAGATTACCCAAGATAAACGTGTTGACGCCCGTGCGAACGATGGGTAACTCAGTGTGGTGTTGGCTCGTTTACCCCGGGTAATCTCAATGATGCATGCAGCCCAGACACCTCGTGTTCTCAAATATTTACCCCCCCACTACCTCGAGCTGAAGTTCTTGACACCTACACTACCGGCAAACCACTGCAGATCTACTTTTATGCCAAGTTAGAGATTCCTTTTGTGCACATTCAAAATTCCCGCACATTCCAAATTCAAATTTGGCGCGCTGAGTATCGACAGTGCGCTTGGAGTCGACGCGCCAAATGGATCTCATTTTCGGGACATGGTGGGTCAATCGTTTAGGTATAATGAAATCGAACTCAAAATGAAATCTGAACACATAAATCCACATTTTGGGGGATATCGGATAGATTCCAATGTAGAGGAAAGATATATGATGAAAATAGCATATTAATTATCCTTGAAGGCGCTGTCCAGACAAAATATTCGATTCTACAAATCTATCACTTCCTAGCTCTCCCCAACACGCTGACTACAACTGTGGTGATTCTGCACCCGAAAACCATGAAATTTGTGCTTCTTAAACGGTTGAAAATTATGGTGTGGGGTAATTGACTATCCATATGAAAACCAATTAGCGAGACACACCTCTACATTAATTTGGAACTACCTAAATGCCAAATTTGTGGATATCCCTATGAACTTGCCACTCACCCAGATATCATTACAGCTGCCTATTTTGAGATCGTCAAATGGTATCCTAGTGTTTGCGACGAAGTCGTCCGGTGGCATCACACAATTGTGAAACACAGTGAAGCCGATCGCTCGACCAGAATGCACGTCATTCTGAAATGACGCTAGATTTCAGGAGGAATTCCTCGAATTTTTGCAGCTCCGCCGACGACAACCCCCCGGCGGGAAGCGACGTCGACGAATTCCTGACGCGATTAAGTCATTAACTACCATAAACAGGCAATTAGCACGAAACGTTGTGACGAACCGCGATAAATTCCTCGTTCCAACGTGGTTCGTTGGTTTTCGGTCGGACCAACGTCTTACCGACATGGTACTCGTCCCAGTCCACGTTCACGTATGCGTCTATCGCTGCCTGGAAAAAGGAGATGAGAAGCTTCCGAAGGATTTTGAACTGTTCCCAACCGAATCCATACAGAATATAATATAGTTACACAAAATATAATAATTGTTATACAAAATGTAATTGTAATACAAAATATGTATTTATTTATCCATTACTATGTGTGGCTTGCTACGTGCATAAGTAGATGGTTCATACGGGTACAGGTTATGGTCACAAAGCAGTAAGTAATGCTGTCTGGATTCTCAAACTTCTCAAAATGAATTACGAGCTTTTTGAAGATGAACAGATTCTCTCCACTATCCAGAAAAAGAAAACAAGTGGTGTAAATTTAACCTTGGAAAGGAAGCAAAAAAAAAAGAACTCTAAAATTAATTCGACTGCAGGGTTTGGCAATTGTTTGAATTGTCTGATCACAGGCTCTTTATGAGTAGGGTTGAATGTGCCGTTTCTGAGAAGTAGTTTCCGTCTTCAGAGAAAAAAAGAGAGAGAGAGAGAAAAGGAAAAAAAATGTAAATGAATGAGTGTCCTAAGACTGATTTCTACTGGGATATAAGGTGAATAATTATACTTACCGGCTCTTGAAAGCACCTCGTAAAATGCGTAATGAATGAATGAGTGAAATTATTGACTGAATGAATAAATGTGTGAAAAAATGGATGAATGAATGGATAAATAAATAGATAAACAAATAAATAAATAAGCAAATAAATTAACAAAGAAGGGAACGAATAAAAAAGTAGTTGAGAGGATGGATGAACTAATGTACGAGTGAATGAATGGATGAAAAAAAAGAAGGAAAAGAAAAAAAGAAGGAAGGAGAGAATGAATAAGTGATTAAGTGAAGGCATGGATGAGTAAATGCACGAACGAACAAATAAACAAATAAATAAGTAAAGATAAACGGATGGATGGATGCACTAATGAATGAATGAATGAATGAATGAATGAATGAATGAATGAATGAATGAATGAATGAGTGAATGAATGAATGAAGTGAATGAATGAGTGAATGAATGAGTGAATGAACGAGTGAATGAATGAATGAATGAATGAATGGATGAATGAATGAATGAATGAGTGAATGAATGAGTGAATGAATGAATGAATGAATGCGTGAATGAATGAATGAGTGAATGAATGAATGAATGAATGGATGGATGAATGAATGAATGAGTAAAAGAATGAGTGAATGAATGAATGAATGAATGAATGAATGAATGAATGAATGAGTGAAAGAATGAGTGAATGAATGAATGAATGAATGAATGAATGAATGAATGAACGAATGAATGAATGAATGAATGAATGAATGAATGAATGAACGAATGAATGAATGAATGAATGAATGAATGAATGAATGAATGAGTGAATGAGTGAATGAATGAGTGAATGAACGAGTGAATGAATGAATGAATGAATGAATGAATGAATGAATGGATGAATGAATGAATGAATGCGTGAATGAATGAATGAATGAATGAATGAATGAATGAATGAATGAATGAATGAATGGATGAATGAATGAATGGAAGTGGACTCGAAAGCCGGTCTCCAACGCACATATTGTGACGAGGTAAAACAGCGAGACAGCGCCGAAGTGGAGGAGGCTTTTTTCTTGATCTCAGTATAGGTATTGCCCATCTCCACAGCCAATAAATCCTTGAGTGTTGAGTTATGGCATAATTTTGAACAAAAAAAAACATCAAACCTGGGTGAAACTGTGAATCTGTGATATTTTTCTTCTTGAGGTTCTACGACTACATACAAGAAACACCAGTGATCGAGGCACGTTCGTTCGAACGAAACACCGGTTTGGATAGATTAGAACAGAAAAAAAGAAGGACCGGACGAAAATGAGAATGGCGACGTCAAAGAAATGTGTGGATGCGCAGACAATGAGACAACCATGTTTCATGTAGTGTTCGCACGAGCGGGCATTGAACTCTCCGAATATTCCGAAAATTCGCGAAACATCCATCACCCTTACCCCTTGGTGAAAAGTTGCGCTACGGGTTTTCAGGATGATGTTCTCAATATACAAATTCCATTTGGCTAATGACAGTTTTTGCGAGAGTTTTTGAGTTGCATATGCAGAAAGTGGGCACTGTTTTCACGATGAAATCCAGAAATACAGGGTCAAAACGACGATTCGCCAAGTCTTGAGGGAGAAAACTAAGAAAATCGGAAAATAAATAAGACAAAAGGTTATGGAAGTCTCTCTCGGGAGCGGGATCCATACTAGAATTAGGGCTCTGATAAAAATAGCTGACATGCATGCAAAAGAGAAGGTAAAAATTGTGTAAAATTCTTGAGTGGGGACCAGTAAATTCCACCTGTCGTCTTTTTTTCTGAAGGAGTCAAAAGGATGAAGTTCCAAAGGATAGTTTCCCGGAAATTTAACTGAGCAATTCGAAACTGTTCCACAAGTCGTTTTCTCCTATAGCGGTCTTATCGGGAGTACCAGCTGTTCTAACATGAAACTAGGCGGGGGGAGGGGGAGGGGGGGCGACCAATCTTGACCATTTCTTACGAGTTGTCATGTTGTATTGAAATGCGACAATTTTGTTTTCAATTTTTCATTTTTAAATTTTTTTTAGTTAGGACTTCCCGTTTTTCAGTGGTAACCCCCACACCGCTTTCAACTGTGATTTTTTGCGCGTCAGGACATTACCAAAGAACAGGCGATAAGAAAACTGCCTCCTCTATCAGACTGCCTCATTGGGATTACCCACCAGACCATTACTTCAAGTGAGATATACCCCCTCCCGTCCCACCCCGCCTAAAAAAAATTTCCGTGCACCTCTTTTCCTCCATGGCTCCAATTCTCCTTTTTCAGTGGTGACCGCGATCCTCGGCAAGACGAGTGAAGAAAAAAAAAACAGAAAGATGTGGGAAAAGAACCACTAGGATCATATATGTAGGTAAGAATTCCCCGTTCCACCACCTCAAAAATAAGCTACACGAGCGATGCACAGAATCCGCTTACTAATAGGCCAGAAGGCGAATTCACGTGCTCAAGAGCATCTCATGCATAACCAAATTTGCCGTGTGATCTGCATTTGCGGACTTGATTGAGCGAGTATCCGAAATGTTCCCGCGGAAATGCTGCTGGACACAGCTACACATATTTTCACGTGAAATTTCTGGATTGTCTCCAGAAGATTCTTAAGAGGAAAGGTGGGAAAGTGCGGAAAACTCTGCTCGGAGCTGATGATCATTCACGCGATTGCTGGAAAATGAAAAAAAGCGCCTGGAGCATTAGTTTCCGAGAAAAATCAGTTCCATCCAGGTTACGTAAGCCGCCTCTACCTCGAAACGTAAATGGGAGTTTTCCAATGATTTAAGTTTGCTTAATTGTTTTCATCTGTTTGTTTGCTTAGGAGATAATTCATACCAACTCGAGGCAAAAAAGCGAAAACTGGAGGGAAAAGTAGAGGAAATTCTGGGAAAAAATCCGCAAATAAAAGTGTGGAAGATTCCTTTTTGGCGTTAAAGGGTTTCCTTACCATAAGGTCCCCTGAGAACACTTGCTCCAGAAACGAACAAGGCCAACTCCCCTTTATTTTCAAAGGTTACGGCGAAAATCCGATTATTCGAAAATCAAAATCAAATTCGAAGAAAACCGAAAGTCAAAGTGAGGTATGATTTCACTCGGTGAAAGAGTGAGAGTATAGAATAGGAATCATACATACACGAATTGAAGTGGTTCAACTATCGATATTTCTATAATCAGCCGACTAGCCGCACTCCCATTAAAGGCAGTACTCACGAAAATTTTTGATACTAGGATCTACTCTGATAAATCTTAACATATTTGTGATGTATCGCGTACTTACAGTAAGTACGTGATAGGGCACTTCCAGTGCCGCTTGTACGGCCAAAGTATTCCCGAAATCCCGGGTTTTTCAAAACTGTGAATGTGTTCGAGACGAAATTTTCCGTGGGTGCTGCCTTTAAATAAAAAAGAATGCGTTGATATCTCAAAGATGACGTGATTTATTAGTCAGTGCAGACTTATCAGTGCAGTTATTCTTTGATTATAAGCGGTCTCAGACACTATACCCAGTTTTGGATCACAAGGAATGAAGTGAGGATACTGACGATCTGTGAGAACGTTGATGAATTAATAGAATATCTGAGATCTTCAAATAAAAGCAAAGAAGTTGAGAAGTTCAAAGGCATGGTGATGGTTGTGGAATCAGCTGTTCCAGACGGGAACAGTGGTAGCGGTGAGGACTACATATAAAACAGCTAACAGCCATGCTATTTATTCGAGAATTTGATTTGTAAGGCTAGTGTACTATTAACTATCAGTTAAACTACTTAAATGGTCAAATGGTACAATATTAATCAGGCTTTCACAGGCGATTTCATTATTATCGCGTGGTGAACCATTCGAATTCGAAGTATGTAGGTGATAGATGAACATGTCTGTTAAGAAAAAAAAAGCTATAAAGTGCTCATAAATTCAAACATTCGAGAAAAAAAAAACGTAAGGGAACAGATCTCGTTCCGCCAGCCACGAATTTGCTGGTTTCCACCGCAAGAGTAATCGCAGGAATCAGTTTTCGCATTAAAAGCTACATAAGTGGACAACGTTTGTAAGGAAAACCGAAGAGAGAATGAAGGATGAGAGATGAATATAAGAAAACGCGAATGAAGGAAAAATGTGAAGTCATTCAGAAGCATAAACTAGACAATGACAGTGCATTTAGGAGAGTTCGAATAAACATTCCAGTACTCGAACATTCAAAAATTCAAAAGATTCGCACTTTTCAGAAATTCTAATATTTGGCAAATCGAGAGATCTTCACTATTCGGGAGTCAATGTATTTGAGAATTCGGCAAATGTTTTCAAATGAGAACTTGAGCATGGAGCGTTGTAGCTGGAAATGTTGACATGGCCGGGCTCTGTTATTGGTAAGCTGGACGAATTTACCAATCACGGATCCTGTATGTACCGCCGTTTCCAGGTATAACGCTCTACACCTGGGACAAACTTCCACTAAAAGGGCTATATAGTGAAGCGATGTTTAGCCAGACACAAAAAAACAGCTTAAATTTCTTCTTGTTTGTGTTTCTGATAAAAGATGAGCAGATTGATGAACGAATAAATAAACAAGTAATTTGAAAAAAAAAAACTTAAGAAGCCTAAAAGTTCCTTACGGTCTCGTTCTTCTCATTCTGATTGAATCGTCGTGACCATTCAGTCGGTCGCAGACCTCGAGCCTCTAGAACCCGCACTCGTAGCGTACCAGTGAACAGCATCAGAGGTACATTGACGGCGCTGAAACGACAATGACTTCAGGAGATTCCAGTCAGGACCCAACAACAAGGAAAACTAGAGGAAATCACGCTGGAAAACAAGGCAAAAATCTGTGCAAATGCGAAAGTTCAAGTGAATATAATTTTTTACATGATATACGATAAATTTGGGTAAAAACGCAGAAAAAGATGACCGTAATCAGATAGGAGGAGAAATTGAAGATAACCGAACTATGCTAGATCAAAAGTAAATAATACCGCTAATTATGTGAGATATTTATGAGGGAAAATGAAATTGACAGTGGTATTTTTGGGCCAATAATGGCCAATAGGCCAATCATGAAAATTCCAGAGGGGAATGTAATTCGCGCCTCCCCCGTGGACGAATTTTCCTGGAGTTTTCCTGGCAATTATAGATTTACTTTTTTCGGAAGACATTCCAGTAAGCGTCGGTACCCACTTACTGGTAGTGGTATCATATGTGGCATATCATGCATTTCATCGGGGACGACAATTGGAGAGATATTAGAGAAAGAAAGAACTCCGTAGGGTGTATAGTATTTGGAGAGGTAGGAGACATAGACGCAAAAACCTAACTGCTGTCGTTTTTCTCTCAAATTTTGCCTAGGAGATTCGTCCCTTCTGGAGTGCGCGGAAAATTTAAAATGTTCCCCAGGGAGCTCTCATGGGACCCCGACCACAGGTGGCATGCGGGGTTCACAGTGGAGCAAATGCACAAATGTGCAGCAGATCAATACGGATGTCGGATTGTGACAGAATGCCTGAATAGCTAAACATGTGTTAAAATGCGCGGCGTCGACGACGACCAGGCCAGCCAGCGGTGGTGGCCGGGGAACAGCTGGACGTTATTGACATCCAGAAGAAGAACGGACGGAACGATGCCGGGGCCCCGGGTGGCCGAGGGTGAGAGTGCAGAGAAACAGATTGTCATTCCGTCCTCCGCCACCAGCAGCAGCCGCGACTTATGTGGGAAATTTTGTGCCGATAAATAGCGAGGCAAAAACGAGGCCGAGAGAGGACGACAAGCGAACTCGAGACATGTGATTTATTCCGCCTCTATCCAAGTCAATTTGTACAAGTCCATGCTGTGGTGGCGTGAAAAACTGAGACGAGGACGGGTTGGGTAAAGGGGTTTATCCACGTAAGGTTAGCGAGCAGGGAGGTAAAGAGTAAAACATTGAGACAACTAAAACTAAATTAAATATAAAACAGAGGATTGACGCGTTCATGTGGCCGTAGACCGAAAAGAAGGAGAGAAGAAAGCGGAAAATTCACCAAAATCCCTGGTCATTGGCAAACACACGTACCTGGGACCAAAAGTAATCCTAGTTATTTAATTAGTTCGATTAATAACTCGGGATAATCGATTCGAGCATTCGAATATCCAAGAAAAGGTAGCTTTGCAGGTCTGTCATTGCTAGTTCAGTGCTTTACTGCTCTCTTTTGTTCGAATATTCGAACTTTCGACTCACTCGAAAACGAATGTTTCTGTTACGATTTGATTGCAAGTATGTACATATATGTAATGACATGATCCATGAAAGATCCTTGAAACGTTTTGATCTCCCTGCTAATCCAGAACATATGAGTTTGCAGGAAAGAATCAGAAATATTTCACCACTAATGCCATTAGCTTACTACGCTAACTGTGATGAGTCGTTCGGAGAACGGTTTTTGTGAGCAAAAAAAAAAAGATTTTCGCTGGAAAAACTTGTCCACTTTAGAAAGAGAGGAGGTGGAGCTAGAAATTACCCAGAAATATTTATGAATCTTCCTACGGGGAGCAATAAATTCATTACTATTATATATGCTCAGGACCGAATAATGTACGTATTAGAATAATAACTCGAATGAGTATTCAATTTCGAAGAGGCCGAAAATTCGAATATTCGAAAAATACCGATTCTTGCATGCCGTTTTAGACAAAAACCAGGGGAATACCAAGTTGTCTGAATTCATTGAAGGTATTCAAGTTTAATAAGAAAAAAAAAACCTAGGCTGTTCATTCGTTCCCAACGGATTTCGCCCACTTATGAGTTCTGATTGAGTGCTAGCACTTGGACAGGTAGATCCACCTCATAAGGCATTTATCCGAAGACTATTTTTAATGTGAATTTGAATACCTAAACCATACTGACAATTCTAGGAACGGAACTGAATAAAATATGTCAAACAAGTCTTAGAATTTCAATAATTCAGAAACTGTGGGAAGCTCCTGGAAAAGAGCTGGGATAAGAGGATACATGCCCTGGACTGTACAGAAATTTTCCAGAAATGGAGACCTGTCAGCATCTCTGCTACTCCAGGTAGAGTTCGTGAAAATGATGGCGCCCTAGAACAGTAGGAGGACATGAGAAAAAGAAGGAAAAGGATTCGAAGCTGACCTCGTAGAAAGTATGAAGAGTTTCAATACCCTTAGAACCAGGTTTGGGTAGAATCTCGACCACCTCCCGATCTCGATGTCAGAAAAAAGATTGAACTCTCGCAGTTCCTTGTTTACATTCAGGAATGTACGTAGAGACTAGGATCTGGGGGTAGGATTTGAAGCTGCGAACTATTAGTTTCCGAACGTTGAAAAGCAATGGGACTATAAGTCCTATCTAAATCTAAAGCATGTTTGAGGCTTTTGACCTTCCAATTTGCAATATTTTGAGGTTATCTTGGTTTCTGTTCTTTGCTACATCAACTAATTGTCGTTCGCTGCTGCTCATTTCTGGAAAATACGTTTCATTGAAGTTCATCAAGCATGAAGATGAGACAGTTCTATGATGGAATCGCATGGTTATTGAAGCACAACGACATAACGACAAAACTAAAAAAAAATGAAGAAGATACAGTCTGTTGAGGGGTTATCGCGGAGTCGTTAGCAATTTTTCTCTACAAGTTCTCACAAGCACGATGAACTTTGAGAAAAATAGGAAATGAATTTCATACTACGTATATAGCTGTTCTACAATTCTCGATGAAGTTTCGCTGGATATTAAAACTATCAAAAGTCTTGTGTCCAAGGAAATTTACGACAGTCTAGAAAAAAAACCAAAGAGTGAAAAATATCCCAGGAAATACTCGCAAAACCGAAAAGGCAGTTTCCCTGAAAACATTCGTATGAAGCACATTTAGAGCAAAAAGTGTTGTTATATGCGGAAAGTGGCAATCTGCTTGGAAAGGTCTAGCGAGGACATTGTTTTCAGGAGGAGTTACCATTTTTGGAACAACGTGGTAAAAAAGAGCAATTTGGAATAGAAATAATGGAGGGGAACAGGAATAGCAAAACGGGAAAGAATGAGCGGTTATTCTTTTCCCGAAACGGCCAGTAAGAGCTCAGGGTGTTGAGTGTTGAGTGTTGAGTGTTGAGTGTTGAGGAGCAACATCAAGATCTTCGTCAGAAACAGGTATGGGAAAGGAAGAGGAACATGAAAGAGAAGAGGAAAGCGTGGAAAAGAAGCGAAACGAAAATTAGTGAGGGAAACGGTAAAGGAATATCATAGTATGTATCAAAATTTTCCAATCACAGTTGTACATAGAGCTGGTATGCAAGAGGGAAAAATAGTATTTCCGTTAAAAAAAAAAAAGCCTGAGCGAGCGAACCTTCGGAAATGAATCTATTCATATAGGTTAATTTAAACGTAGAAAACTCTAAAAAAACGTGTGTATTGCGCAGTAATTGAAATGAGGAATTAAAGATAATTAAATAAACAGTTATAATTTTCGTCATGTTATAATAAAATTTGAGAAAATACCTACTCTTTCTCTAAGAGAGCGAGCACCTTCATGCCATCGCCACAGAACTGTAATTTTCCGAAGGTCCACATGGAAATTTAGGAAATTTTTGTAAGGGACATCAGGTGAGAAATTTTCATTCACGATAATAGTAAACCAAAAATTACGGCATAAACGTTCTCATAAGGAGTAAATCACGAATGTTAGCAGAGTAAGCCGCTGTATTTTTGGGAAATACACCAAGGATTGACAGATCCGAATGAGTTCTCCAGGAAAAGAAGACTTCAAAACGAATGTGTTGGATCAGGATCAGGTTCTTCAGTAGCACGAATCATGAACGTCGCCGGGAAAATCCACATTCTCCTTCAGATTCTCCTTCAGTCTGCTCAAAACGGACGAGTTTTCGAGCCAAATACAGAAAATATTGTGGAAAAGGATAAAGTAAGTGTATGACGGCCACTAACGACATTGGCTAAGAAATCCATCTAAGTTTAACCGAGAAACTCGTGCGCTACGGACAAGCGGGAAGCTTACATTATTCAAGGCCCGTATTCCTGCACGTGAACAAGGAGGAGGTGATTTGCAAGCTTTTCTAAAGTGGACGAGTTTTCTGGATTAGAATGGGTATACTCTGTAATACTGACTAGTCTAAGTCAGCTTTGAAAGGTAATGGTAACGGTAGCAAGATGCAACACAAATTGTCGGAACTCGTCCATATAAGGGGTCTGGAAGATCATGAACTTCCAGAAAACTTTCATGACTGGGGGCACAGGGGTGCTCAAGGATCCCGACACGGTAATCTCGAAGACTCCGCTGCTCGTCGTTGCAGATGAGAAAAGCAATGGAAACAGAAATAGTTGAGTTAACTAATGAGAGTTGCTAAACGAACTCAACCCAATTGGTTTTCCAAAATTACACGAGTGGAGACGATTAACGACACAAACTGGACCGGTAATCTCACCCAGCAATGAATCAGCCATTTTTCCCATTTAAGAACGGGGAATAGCAAATTGAGTTACTCGAATTCCAGCACGAAAATGCACGAACCGTGCACACGCGGTGACAGCACAGAGAACGACAGCTCGTAAAGTTCGCGGCTTCGCTGTCGGCAGCTGTGCTGATTAAGCGTACACGTGCGCGCGAGCAAAAAACGCTCGATCACTTTCCAGCACAATGAGGCGGGTGCTGGCGCATGAGCGTCGCCTGTGGACTCAGGCCATCGGTGGCTAATCCTGTACGTGATTCTTGGAAAATGGGAGGCAGCTGATAATCATACTGAGATGGGGCGGGTAAATACCCCGTTCGTGGAAGGGTCAGGGAACCCGGGGCGAAGGGTTAGTTGACAGCATCCCATAATTGTAATTTCGATGAAAGCACATGAAATGACGAAGTTATAACAGTCCGCCTTGATATAATGATGAGAATTTTTTGATGATTCTTAATTATTTGAATTTATTTCTATTTTATTATTTGATTTAATTTAATTTCAAAGATGTTCTTTTGAATTTTTAATGATTTCGAGGAATTGGGAGTAAAGAATTCTTGATGAATGTCAGGATGCTGCATACTGTCAAGGTCAATTGTTAGTGCACTGCAGGAAAAAAGGCGCCGCAACGCGTCCCCTGGCGGCGGCGAGGTTCAACTTAGCGCTTTAGTTCTCGTTATCGGGACTGCTGCTTTTCTTCTTTTCACTTTTTTCGTAGGTTAGAAATGGAGGCACTAGCGGTGAGAAAAATTAACAAAGCAGCAATCCTGAATAAAATGAGGAGCAAAGGGCTTAGAAGACCTACCGCGTCGCAAGAGTGATGCGTCGCGCCCTCGCTCTTCTGTAGTGCAATAATGAATGTCCCTTACCGTAGCAGGCTCACCCTGTGTGAACACCAACCGTGATGAAATCTTTTGAAATCAGGGGATGGACGCATGATTGAGAGTACCTGGGGTAAACTTATTGACGACTGTGCTAACGATGGGTAGGCTTGTGTGATGTTAATACGTTTACCTGGGGCTGGCATGCATAGTTGAGATCACCTAGGGTAAGCGTGATAATTGCCCCAAATTTATCAATCGTTAACACGAGCGTTGACAAGTTTACCCTGGATAAACTGAATGCAGGTCGTGGTTAATCCCAATGATGTATGTATGCGGCCCCAGAATGGTTCTATGAAGAGCAAGGCATTATGGTGCTGCATCATAACGGTGCTACTGCGAAGCTGCGATCAGTCTGATAGACAAGACAGAGTTCAGGCAGAGCACAGCTGCACCAAGCGATCATGTTAAGCAAACAACATGAACGATCATCACATCACATTCATTCTCAGTGATCTCTTCCCTTGAAACTGCGAATATATTTTCTACCCAAAATCCCCAGAACAAAGTACCTGATCTCATTTAAAACTTGCTCGAGCCGAAGCTTATCTAATACTTGCAATGTGGTTGGCTGTTGGCTTGCAAGTTGTCGACAAGCTTTGGGCCTACACCTTGTGGGGGGGGGTCAAAGTGGTGCGATAGAGTTGTTTACTGCAATAACTTTTCACGCCTTGAGAAGGGATCTGTGGACAAAGAGGAATGAGGCGAGGAGTAAAACACAGACTGTTTTTCTCCTTGTCACACTTGGCAGCATCGGCCTCCATTCTGTCACAAACCTTTACGGGACCAACTCAAATCACAAAGTTGGGTAACTAAACCAACAATAAATCAACTCAAATCAATTGTTGCATTGATTTCACCTAGAGTTGCTTGAAATTTTCAGAGATAGATAGGATAGAACAAAGTTTGGATAGCTCTAGGTTCCTAAAAATGTTAGAGCGATGATTCGTCTGTTGAAAAAATGGATCTTAAGGACAAAATGTCGTTATGCTGGACAAATCGGCATTCTGCTTCAGCGGAAGCTAAGGCAGAAGAAGCGCTTTCTCCTCACTGTGGCGAATTCGTTCTAAACATCTCCTGGGCCTGGATGCATCGTTTAAATTACCCAGGGTAAACGTTCTGACACCCGTATTAACGATGAATCTTTCGATCGATGAATCGGGTTCTAACTCGAAGGTGATCACAATGATGCATGCGGCACCCGTTCAATCGAAATCCATTAAGCATCCTCACAAAGCTGCACTCAAACATTTTTTTATATACTTTTCTCGCTTTCCCCACGCCCATCTCACAATTCTGTTCAGTTTTTTACAGCATTATTCTTATGATGCTATCAGGTTTGACCAAAATCTACCCCTCCACTCACTTTGTTGTACTAAATAGGCACTAGCTTTTAGTACAACAAAGTGAGTGGAGCTCTGCTTACTGTCGAGGTTCACGTGAATTTCGCGGCTTCTATGCGTGGTTTCTGACCAAAAATGCATTTTCATTCATTGGCACCGTTCCATCTCTGAAAGGCATGGTTGAGTGCTCAACAAAAAAAAAACGAAAAACGTTTTAAAAGGACTAAACCATCTATAAATTGCCCTAAGCTGATTTTGCTTCAGAGTTTCATGACATCCATGTGAATAATGTTTTTTTAGATCTAAAACACACACTTTGGAAACAATGCAAGGCTAGGATTCCTGAACGCAAAATCAAGCAAATCCAGGTTAGCAAACCAACTTTTGCATCCTGCGTCTCTCAACATTACGTAGTGTATGGGACAACCAATCACGCAAGCCATCGCAGGTTTGCATGGCTAGCCTTTCATATATCGCAGCCCACCAGGCTATCAGTAGCCGCAGACTTCGCAAATCGGCTTAAAAAATCGCCAGGATAGCAAAATTCTCAAGTGTGGAGCGCTGTACCGAGCTATGTGGTGCAGCCGAATTCTGCGATTGGTCAGTCGAATTAATAGGCGAATATCATTCCGGCTCTCCGTACAATGCTCCACGCTTAGTATTTTGCTGTAATAACTGTGTCGCGGTCATAGGAACTAGCAGGATGACGAGAAGAAAATCCGCCTACATATGGAGTCAGCATCTGACCCAAAAGCGGCTCAAAATCGCCCACGCCCATCGGTTAGGAAACACATATCAGCATATGTTTGTAGGTACTCCTCCCCCCGCAAAGTGAGTCACCAAATACCGGTTCAGCACAAAATCTAAGCAAATCGCGATGTGGTTATACAGCGACGGGGATGCGATAAACATTTCTAGCAATATGCAACGACACTGCCAGTCTGTCACCCGCGATTCTGCCTGCGATATGGCATAGCGATCTTGTGATGCCTCACTGCGAGAGAGCAGACGTATTTGGGAAATTTCGGGCCAGAGGCATTTCTCAGGTACTGCGATAATACAGGATGAGAGCGTGATACATCTGAGGATATATGCATAGTGGCGCGGTCCTAACGATTGTTGGGCTACCCAGAGCGGCTCGGTCCAGAGGATTATTGACCACCTATCGCCGCGCTGATCTACTCTGGTTATAATAGGTCTAAAATGACAGAAATCTACTCTGTTAAGAAAGAAAGACAAGAACGAAAGTTCAAGAAAGTTTTTCGACGACAAAAGTATATGGCCCCTCTCCTAGCACTGAATTGTGCGAAAGCCTATGATTGGTCCAAATAATACACGGCATTTATACTCACCTCAAAGTGTGATATTGCGAACAGCGAGCAAGTAGACGATCACAGCAGAAATAGCGATATTTTAGACGTGGACAGCGCATACTGGGGAGTCTTCCTCTGCGTCTCTGCCACCACAAAAGGAACACGGTAGCTGATTGTGTAGATAGTAAATAAAACTGCTGGCGAGATCTCAACTGTGATGTAGCTGGATCAGAATGTGACTGAGTCAGCTAGGTAAACATAGGGCTGGACCTGCTTTGTTACACAGTTGTATGGTAGGCTTAGACACTGAGAGTGGCTCCACGTGCTTTCATTGAAATGGCTTAGGAAAGCTCTCGAAGAACTGTCGTGCAACGGTTCCTGCTGTTATCTAGGATCTTTACTCGGGAAGGAGAGGAAAACCAGGTCTGGGGTTCATAAACACTAACCACGCAAGCCAACCATGGTTACCGGGAATGGCTATTTCATGGTTAGGAAACGCAGGAAGCTAAAATTGGTTTACCAACCTTGTTTCGCCTAGTTTTGCGTCCATGATTCCTAGCCCAGCTGGGAAGATGTTACAGCGGTCATATGCCTCATTGTGATTACCCAGGGTAAACGTATGAACACCACATAAATTTACCCATCGCTGGCAAGGACGTCAACACGTTCACCCTGGGTAATCTCAGTGATGGTTGCTTGTTAATCTGTTATCAGATTAAATATGTACCGTTTGTCAAATCTATAATAGAGTGCGTGCTCGGCGGAACAAGGGAGGCGTGCGTTCGCGACGCGTTTCAGATTGTGATAGATGTCCGCTGCTTGTCCACCGGTTTTTTGAGAAATGCCATCGGGCAAATTTTAATGCAAGGTGAGTGATTTCAGCAGAAATTCCGTTAGTTTTTTGATTTTTAGTTTTTCGTTTCCTGTTCTTTATAACACTATTTAAACAACTGGGGAGCCGTGACGCATACGCGCGCCTCCTCTCTCCACTGAGCACAGATGACATGCGTATAACATTTAATGGTTGCAGTTCCTAACAGTGAAAGATCCGTAGCGAGCGTAACATAAGGACCTTAGAGGACAGGTTGTGTATTCAGGGCTAGGATTCATGAACGCATAACCAAGCTAAACCAGGTTAGCAAGCCAGCTTTCACTTCCTGCGTCTCCTAAAATAGCGTAGTCTGTAGAATAACCAATCACGCTGGCCCTCGTTGTCTGCATAATTAACGTTTCGTGAATCCCAGCCTAGGTAGGTCAGAATGAATAAGTGTTAAAATAGTGAGGAAATTTTTTATTTTTTTAAAAATTTCATTCCAATACATTTAGGACGCTAACCTATTTTACGTCTCAGTGACAGAGCAAGAATTTTGAGACTATTCTCATGGGATGACTCGGAGAGGGAAGAAGGTCAGCATTTTATCACCAAGAGTTTCTCTGCATGCTTATATTAAAGTAATTTCTTGAATTTGCACAAAATTAACCAAATCCTGAAAAATGCTCAGAATGATGAGAGGTAAATGGAGAGGTAGCTGCTAGTCGCCATTTTTCTCGTTCCAAATAAGTTACGGAAGAAACATTGTGGCCAGGAAAAAGACTGCTGTCGGAAATGGGAAGCGCACGCGCGCGGACGATGCGTTTGTCGACGAGCGCTAGGAGTCCAGCAGTACATTCGCATAAATATTTTCCCTATGAGAAATTGATGGCGAGAGAGTGAATCAAATCAAAGGTGCACGAGATTTGCGTACGCGGATGTGCAATGGCCGTCCGCCAAATGACGTTCATAGTTGGTCATATGGCTTCGAGGCGACAGTGAGCGATCAGTTCTGCCGTCCTTGAAATACAAGGATGGCAAAATGCACTGCAGTCACAATGCAGGATGCCTTGACGGGACTGCGTGACATCACTAGGAATGGAGACTGAGTCATCTATATCAGAGACGTGTGTTATCAATGTCGAATTTGCGGATTAACGCGTAATACGCGTTTTTTTCAGGTATGTAACGAATTGAAGAATTCGCGAAATTCGAACTTGTTGTAAAGCGCAACACTGGTCTATACGGTGGCGGAATGCGGATCGATATATCGATCGTAGGGTCTGATAAATTCAAGAGAATTCAGGGGAATGGATTCAGCTAGAGATGTTGTGACGTAATTAAAAGTGAGCAATGGAACTTCACAATAAAAAAGCTGTGAAGACAGCATAACAGTACAGTTCGTCGCATGGTAACCTCGTCTGATGATGTCCCCTTCAAATAAATAAATATTCTTTATGCAGTGTGCCCACAATAGCGCAGGTGTACGATTTGGATAATATGGTACGTTTATACTCTGCGTAGAGTACAGCACATTGTGTCGCTGTCGTTCAGGGGCCATCGATTTTGATTCATATCGATTATCGGTGGCTCGTGCAGCTTCAGTGCTCGCGGTGCTCCAGCAAAGGTCAATGTATCACTTTCCTTCAAAAACAGAAACGTATGGTGCTATAGTTAACTCGGAGTATATCTGTAAAGTCTGGTGCTATGGTGCTATAGTCTATTCGGAATAAATAATAAAAATTATAATAGAAAACACTTCATATGGGATGAATTTTAAGAGGAAGAAATGCTTGGTAGATCAGAATAGATGGTACACGGAAGAAGGCATTTGGATTTGGAGATAAGGGCGCACTGTTCCAATGACGGCAATTGAAGTGAGCTCTATCTGGTAAAAAAAAAACAACGCAAAAGCTGTTCCAACAAGGTAAAAAGAGGGAAAGGCAGAAATTCTGGCGATAACGGTGGCAAAATCGCAAAAACCACGGTGAACAGTGAGTCATTTATTTGCATCTACTGCATTTCGTTAGTTGCTACTAGTTGATGAGTCAAGGGCACATGAGTTTCATTTCTTGAGAGATCCGTTCTCTAGGCGAATAGGAAAGGGCGTCGAGTACATAATCTCAAAAATCCAATGCCCATAACCAATATTACCATCCCAGGAGGGAAAATACAATTTTGGGATTTCTGGAAGCTCTCACCCGGAAAGGCGTGTACCTAATCGCAAGCCCCAGGTCGGATAATATTCCCAACGAAAAATTGGTGCATCTCATCGGTTAACCTCTACAAACAAAGGGAGGGAAGAGCGTGTGTGATGGAAGTGAAGGGAAGCAATCTCAGCCTAGAAACTCGTCGTTCCTGGGCCTCGTGCATCACTGAGATTACCCAGGGTAAACTTGTTGGCTCCCTCCAAGGCAAGGATTCATAAACGCCTAGCCTGGTTGTCCAACCAGCTTTTGCATCCTGCGTCTCCTTACATCACGTACTCTATAGGATAACCAATGACGGTGACCATCGTTGGTTTGCGTGGTTATGATTTCATGAATCCCAGCCCAAATTCAACCATCGCCAAAATAGGCGCCAGCCTGTTTACCCTGTGTGACCTAGACGATGAATCCAGAGACTGCATGCATCATTGGGATTACCCAGGTACACCACACCAATTTACCTATAGTTAACAAAGGCGTCAACAGGTTCACCCTGAGTAATATCAATGATGCATCAAGGACCAGGTCCCGAACTAGCGGAAAGCCCATATTCCCGAGAGCACTAGTGGATCATGCTGTAGCAAACCAGCAGACGTGTACACATATACAACGGCATTTATCTTTTTTTCAGTGTCAAATAAAGTTCACTCGTCCAAGATATTATGCGGGAAAGAGTGGTAAGGCATATAAAGTCAGAAGTTTCTACCGGATAGAAGTAGACCCATACCACATCAAAATACTATTATTATTATTATAATTGCCAGAGTCTGGATATGATCTGTGGATAGAAACTCAGGAATGGGAAGGTTCTAGCAGTCAAAAAATACGAATAAACGGCGATTCTATGTACCAAAAGACAGCGGAAAACACCTATGAGAAGGACATGAATTTTCATGTCCACATTTACATGATACAAGGATGCGGTGAAAAATATAAGGCGAATTTTTCCTTTTTTTTTCAAGCAATCATAACATTACTCTTCATGGTTGGATTTTCATCTGGATGGTCTGCCAATTTTGATAGTTGAGAAGTAATAGACCCCATTCTATCGCCAAAGAATTCCAACTGGAAACCAGCAAATTTTGGACCGAAAAATAAATGTTGGAGCAAAACTTTCGACCATCAACCTATTATTATTGTGGAGATGTTCGATACCGTTAAATATGTGGAAGGATGCTCCACAGAAGAACGAACTAGAAAATAAATTTGGCAATGAAAAGATAGGAAGTATGCAGCAAAAGTATAAGGTCAAGCGAAAGATATGTATTGATTAAATTAATTGTTTCTTCTTTCAGTGTTCAGATTTTAAAGAAGAAAGGAAAGCATGTACGTGAGTGGAGGACTGTGCCGGGTGTCGCCGGCCGTCTATTTCGCCTCAAACAAGTCCCGTCGATATTCAAATGAGTACGCATGAGCTGTGTGTGAGTGAAGGTATAAACCAGAGACATGTGTGATTGGTCAGTGATGGGTGTTCCCTGGATCACTTCCGGGTAGCAAGTATCGGAATCGCGGAATGGTCGAATTCACAGCGGTTACCAGTAGAAAAAAACAACCAAACATTTCCTCTAAAAAATAAAAAACGTAGAAATCAACGAAATCCAGTGATTCCTGGAAATCTGTTGAAAAAGGGGTAACATTTGGTGTAATTGGAGAAAAATGTTGAATGTCGCAGAAAATTCGCAAACACCTTCACTCACCAAACCCGCCCCCTCTCACAAAAAAAAAGAAAAACTCCTCATTTCCATAATTCAAGAACAGTTGAAATTGTGTGCAATTACACCACAACCAGACAGAAGCCGTAATCTCCGCGTAGCTTCTGCAATTGCAGAACCTCAAAGTTACCGTAGAACAGCCGTGGTGATAAAAAGAAATGAGCAATGGTAACTGCCTAGGAAGCGCAGTGGTGCCCGGATGAAAAGCAACGTATGCTAAAACACTGGCTTCGATAAGATTTATGACTTCTTCTTATCTTCGTGAAACCGTGCAAAAACGTCTGTCTGCAATTTTGCGTGGAATTCCCGGCGGACAACTGCTTACTGCGAGGTTAGGAAAAATGAAATAAAAATGCAATCCAAGTGTTTCCTCAGAAAAAGCTGTAACAGCTTTCTGACGAAAAAGAGGAAGGGAAAAACAAAAAATTCCCGATGTAGGCGGAAAAATTTCTTCGAAAAAAAAAACAAGCAGAAATTCACACAGAAATTGAACTTATGAAATAAAAGTTACTGCGAAAGACACATACATTCTCCTACAAAGAAGTTAGAGTATAAGAATCCTGAAATCTATTGGAAAAATGGAAAAATTGGGGCGAGGAGAGCTATAGCTGGAATAGTCGGCGCGGGCGAACTACGCGATTGGCCGGTTGGATGATCTGACCAATCGCAGGGTTGGAGTGCACCGCCCCTACCAGGTACAATGCTCCACACCCGAGAATTTGCAACAATAAAATATCGAGGAATTCTGAACCTATAAGAATTCAAATCTTACTAATGCTGACGGTATTTAAAGCCAAATGTAAATGAGTGTAATGCATGGCTTCAATAAGATGATAATTTGCTACTTGATAGGATCTGGAGAAATGCCAAGTAAAGAGAATTAAATTTTATAATTATACCTTTAATTATGCTTTATAAGAGAATACATGAGAGAACGTTAAGGAAATTAAGAGAAGAATGCTCTATAAGCAAGCTATAAATGCAAGAAAAACTGGCTTCATTCCAAAGCAGAACCAATGTAGCAGTTGGATATACCAGATGAACAGTGAAATATTGCTCAAAGAAAGGTGTTTAAGGATTTTTCGAGAGGAAATATTGATTGAAGCGAGAGCCTCTATTCCTGAAAGCTCGAAGGAAACCCCTGTAGATCCATGTATCTCAGATTTCAAGGAAGGACCGGAATTTATCCACAGATTCATGGGCAAGCATGAAACATAACAACTTTTTGAATAAAATCCCTGGAGGCAGCATCAAATGAGGGCTGATGGCCAAACGGAGCAGTGGCGGGCCGGAGGCCGCTGGCTGCTGCGTCGAGGCGAGCCGGCGGCGCTATATATGTAGCTGCTAGCTAAGCCATATGACTGTGAGTGTGTGTGTGTGTGTGCGTGGAAATCAATGCCGGACCGCGCGGAACTCACTCCGCTCCATCCCTCATTTTTCTCTAATGGCTTTATTCAACACATGCAAGCTGTCCGGCCTAGACGGCTGCGGCCTCGCCAGCGTCCGGCCGGCGGCCGGCCAGCCGGCAGTCGCCGCGGGCCGGAACGACGCGCAAGCAACCACAGCCGTCGTCGCGCTGCCGTCGACGACGAATTACTGACACGAATCACTGCGAGACACTTTGCGCATAAACATTCTCACCATTCGAATAGACGCTCGTGGGAAACCATATGAGGAACTGCTGCCGCGTGTGTTGCGACGCGAATCGCTCTTGTACTATGAACAACATACACGAAAATATTAGTAAATGCATGGTGACTTTGTGAAGAAACATTGTTGATTTTACAGTCCGTTTCATCGGGAAAGATAGGTTGAGAGGTAGTAGAGAAAAAAGGGCGCGGGAAAGTGTGGTTAGGCAGGCAAGAAATGTAGTGAAAACAGGCGCAAGTATTCTGCTACGGCGACTGTTGAATCACATTATACTCATCCTAGGCGATGCATCAGGAATTCCAGGAGCAAAAAAGCTATGGATCCGGAGAAACCTCATAAAACATCGATTAAAGAGCGCTGACTTGCTAGGAAATACATAAAAAGCACCATAACCGCCTCTTCAAGACCTTACTTAAAAGAAACTGCTGTTGGAAAAGTCTGGATGACGTCCAGTGCACAAATCCAGAAACGGAGCAGTGGTTTGCTCATTTTCAAAGAAACGCATGGCCAGTGACCCCAAAATCGCATGTGTAGAGCGTTGTACCTGTACAGAAAGATAAGTCTGCGTTCTGTGATTGGCTACCTCATATAACTAGCCAATCATAGGTGTCGTCCGCATCACCATTTCCAGGTGCAGCGCTCCATATCTCAAAATCACTAATAAAAAATGGAGAAAGATACATTCTACACAGGTATATACTCCAATTAACTTTAGCGTTCGGACGTTATTTCCGAACAAATACTCGAATAATTCGCGATTTTTTGGCTCGAATATTCGAATGATTCAAAAAGTGCAAAGACTCGAGTATTCAAATATTCGAATGTTCGACAAAAAATTTGAATAGCAATGTACAGAGCTAGCTCAGACAGACGTATAATAACCTTAACAATAAAAATCTGTTGTAAGTATGTAAACTATGTTGTAAGTATAAAAATATGTACGACAAAACCACAGCGTAATTATTTAACTTTTAGTTGACATTAAACATATCCCCATATTTAGGCATAATTGCTTGAATAGCAAAATATAAGTTGTAAATGTCATCTCGTACATACGAGACTGAACAGATATGTAATTTAAACAGCTAAAAATTTTGTATTAAAGGCTTTCAAACGAATAGCAACACTTCTAATTTTCCACGTCGTCACAGGTCTTTTTTTGGACATTTCTTTTACCTAAAAGGGCCTGAATGCATACCTGAGTTTAGGTAGGGTAAACGTGTTCATTGCCGCATGGAGTAGTTGAGGAGCGAAAACTTCTTATTAAACCAAATTATCTTCTTTTGAACTGGAAATTTTCTATTAAAAATCCAATTTAGTGTCTTGGAGGAGAAATTTGACCAGGCTGCACTAGCCGGAACCCAGCCTATGGTGGAAAGAAAACAAACGTGCTAAAACCTGATCAACAGGATACGCCCGGTGTCGCGTCCAATCCACTGAGCAAACCAATACGAGGTGAGAAAAATAAGCGCCATTAATCTTTCGCAAAGGCTGCCGGGAATCGCTCGGATGTTGCCAGCTGGCCATAATTTTCCCGAATCGGTGCCACTGGCCGTTAATTTTGCACTGACGGCACTGATATTCACAGCAGCTTTTGTACATCGAGGCAAAACGTGACTTTTAAGATCTCAGCACTGGACAAGTCGCAGCATCTCTCGTTAGGAAATAAGAAAAATTGCAAAAACAATGAATAAACCCTTTTTAGGTTCAAAAATATGTTGATAATTTGTGGAAAATTGTTCGAAAATTACTATTCTGATACCACGAAGGACTTTGGAAGGTGAGCAATATTCATGCTGAAATTCCGGACAAATCCTTGGAATTTTGGTTTGCAATGGAATCTTTTGCTAGAGTAATGACTTTCTAGTCATTTTTTTTCTACATTCACCTTTATTTTCTTCAGTTTAAACAAAACTATAAGTCTATGAGAAAGTTAACTGGATTAGAATGGAGACGAAGTTCATTTTTATTCCAAAAGGTGTTGATAAAAATTTAATTACAAGTCATATACGACTTATGAAAACCGAGAAGAACGGGCGGGGCCAGACAGGGCCTGATATTTTGTTTTCAGAGGCTAAGGCCCTCTCTCCCCTTTTGCTGTCGTCCTCGCCTCATTTGCTGCTGATGCTCTCCTCCACTTCACGGCAATTAAGAAAGGATGGCAGCATATAGGGGAAGGATGACCACAGACGTTGAAATCACCCATTTCAGCGGAAAATATGTAATATGGATACCAAATTAAGAATTTTCGCGAAGTGATAAAACTCATAAATATATTGAAAACGGACCTGATAAAAATCTTTGTGCTTAGAAATGCAAAGAATTGTCGATTTCCACAGAAAAGGTCTCAGAAAACCATTAGGCTCATAGTCGAGGGGGAACAGAATCAATAGAAGCCTCGCAAAAGTGCAAATCCGGCGACCTGGCACAATGCCAGTACATAGAAAAACGTAAATTGGCAAACATTCCACTGGTAAAACGCTTAACCAGCAAAGAGATGCTGACAATACTGGTCAGGAAAGAACAGAAGAAAGCTGTGAGTCAACTGGGAATCCCATGGGATTCCATCGGTTTACACAGCGTGTTTCATGCAAAGATGATGAGATTTTCATATTCTTGCAAAGTTTCATGAAAATAAGAGAAATTTCACTAAACGAAGTGGGTAAACACCTATGGAAGGGTAACCAGAGAAAGATCAGATTCAGAAAAAGGAGTAAAGAGCCAAGGAAGTCAGCACAGACGAAGCTCATCGTTGCTCAATCCACGTTGTGTAAAGTTCGATGTGCAGTGTCGACGTAGAGCCGTGTTACAATGGCTTAACAATGATTGCAATGCGGACTGGCTGACATATGCGGGAAATGACCGCGGGCCCCCGAGGGGCGAGAGTGGGGGAGGGGTGAGGGAGGGTGGCGGACGTAAGTCTCCCTGTCCTCGTCCTCCCTCACACATGCATTCAACTAATTCCTGGTTGGGCCCGCGGTTAAGTGGTCTGCGGCTGCTGCTGCTGCCGCTGCCGCAGCGGCTGCGGTGCAATGCGCGGCGAGATAAATTAGCGTGCCGAATGCAAATAAAATGCCAATTCGCCGCAGCCGCCACCGCCGGCGACGACGACAGGTTCGCGCGGATCATCCACGCTGCAACAATGGCACCCGGAAGTGACTTAAGACTGAGGACTGGGAACCCCTGGAACAAGTTTCTGAGAGTTTCGGGCCTGAAATTTGCTCACTTTGAAGCTTGTTGACAACTTGCTTTCATCCAACATTGCTGACAAGTTGTCGGTCCCAAAGCTTGTCGGTAACTTGCCTTCATCTTATCTTGTTAATAAGTTACCAGTTCCAAAGTTGTTGACAACTTGCTTTCACCTTATCTTGCTGACTAGTTACCAGTCCAAGAGCTTATGGAAAATTTGCTTCCACCTTATCTTGCTGGCAAGTTGCCGGTTCCAAAGCTTGTCGACAACTTGTTTTCACCTTAGTTTGCTGGCAAGTTGTCGGCTCCGGAGCTAGCTGTCAACCTGTTTTCGCCTTTTTCTTTTGCCTTAAACTTACCAGCCGTACGAATTTGCCGACAACTTGCATGTGGCTTTTCTTGCTGCCAACTTGCAGACCGTAAGGTTTGTCAAAAACTTGCATTTATCCTCAACTGCCACTAACGTGCCACTAAGTTTATAGCTGAGATCCTACCAGTTGTGTACAGTAACCACTTTCTCGATGTCCTCAATAGTTGCATCGTATATTACGCTGGGGGAGGAAACTAGGCTGCAAGTTGCAAACTTCTCGACAACAAGTTGCTAGATAAAAAGGATAACTGCAAGTTGTTTTGGGGCGAAATTAGGCTGACAACTCGTTCTAGAGGTTCTGAAAAGGCTCCGATATTTCCTACGAAAATTGGAAAAGTCGAGAAAAATGTCGGAAAAGTGAACGGCGTGTTTTTTTTCTGCAGGGATACGTTAAACTGCCTTAGACGGTATTGGGATGACCATTAATTGGTGGATAGTTGTGTCATGGTGTACCCTTTGTTTCCCTGCTTTTCAACTCTAACATTATCGTAGCGCTGGGAATTGTTATCATCAGTTTTTTAAGGCGCACCAACTCGGTGTAATAAATAAAAATAAATTAAATAAATAGATATAGATACAATTNTCTTGCTGGCAAGTTGCCGGTTCCAAAGCTTGTCGACAACTTGTTTTCACCTTAGTTTGCTGGCAAGTTGTCGGCTCCGGAGCTAGCTGTCAACCTGTTTTCGCCTTTTTCTTTTGCCTTAAACTTACCAGCCGTACGAATTTGCCGACAACTTGCATGTGGCTTTTCTTGCTGCCAACTTGCAGACCGTAAGGTTTGTCAAAAACTTGCATTTATCCTCAACTGCCACTAACGTGCCACTAAGTTTATAGCTGAGATCCTACCAGTTGTGTACAGTAACCACTTTCTCGATGTCCTCAATAGTTGCATCGTATATTACGCTGGGGGAGGAAACTAGGCTGCAAGTTGCAAACTTCTCGACAACAAGTTGCTAGATAAAAAGGATAACTGCAAGTTGTTTTGGGGCGAAATTAGGCTGACAACTCGTTCTAGAGGTTCTGAAAAGGCTCCGATATTTCCTACGAAAATTGGAAAAGTCGAGAAAAATGTCGGAAAAGTGAACGGCGTGTTTTTTTTCTGCAGGGATACGTTAAACTGCCTTAGACGGTATTGGGATGACCATTAATTGGTGGATAGTTGTGTCATGGTGTACCCTTTGTTTCCCTGCTTTTCAACTCTAACATTATCGTAGCGCTGGGAATTGTTATCATCAGTTTTTTAAGGCGCACCAACTCGGTGTAATAAATAAAAATAAATTAAATAAATAGATATAGATACAATTCTGAGGCGACCAAAGCTCTGCGCATCCTGGTCATTCAAGCGCCTGGATGTTAAGCTCTATTAAGATCCTCTAATGATCTCTAATGAAAAGATAAACTGATAAGGTAAACTTGGACAATACACGTGAAAAATCCGGAGGAGTAACAACAACAAAATTCTAGCAGAAATGCTTGTCAGTGTGATCAAGATAGAGAGTTGCAGTGATGCCACGCCCACCGAAAACATGCAGTGGGAACGTCTGCTATGAGCAGATCGGAGTCTGAACCTGGATGCATAATTGAGTTTACCCAGAGTAAACGTGTTGAGCTCTATGCTGACGATCAGAAAATTCGTATTGTGTCAAAACTTTTACCCTGGGTAATCTAAATGATGCGTTCAGCTTTTGGATGCTTTGTTCAGATTACCCATGGTTGAAATGTTGACGTATCCAAATTTGCCACCTACCTAACACCAACCAACATGCTTAACCATACGTTACGTTATATACACTTACTTCTTACCCAAGAGTAAGCATATCCATGGGGATGAGAATAACCATCCTTCCAATGATGCATACGGGCCCGAGTTTGTAGTTATAGTTGGAGTTGAAATGGTTCAAAGGTATAGG
Organism: Ancylostoma ceylanicum; assembly: GCA_000688135.1. NCBI lineage: Eukaryota > Metazoa > Nematoda > Chromadorea > Rhabditida > Ancylostomatidae > Ancylostoma > Ancylostoma ceylanicum. The sequence continues at coordinate 106,928 of JARK01001541.1, forward strand.
ATATAGAAAGTTATTTTCCAAGCTATGTTTACTAGGATTACCCAGGTATGTTTACCAGCAAACGGTGGAATAAGGTGTACGTAGGAAGTTAATCTCTGTACATAGTTTAAGCGACTTTCTTCCTAAATAACCCTCCCCCACGTGACTTTCAAACTACAATAGAAAGCCGTTATTCGTTACTGAATGACACGTTTTAGTTTTTAGGAGCCAAGAGATGGGAAACATTAATGAAGAAATTATAAGGGAATCCCACGCACTTCTATAAACAGCGAAAAGGATAGCCGAATGCGGTGTTTGCGTAGGAGCGGATAATTGCCGAATGAACGCCAGATACGCCAACTGAAGCTGCGGGAAAAAAATTGTACCCACGCGCGGAACTCCATTCTCTTTTCGAAAAATCAACGCGGTGATGGAAGCGGAAGACAAAAAAATCACTGCCCACTGAAAGAGCTGCGGAACTGCACGAGTTTTCCGGACCGGCACGTACACACCAGGCACTGTTGTCGGAGCGTAGTTTACTGGAGTGATTACGGCTTCTGCGGCCCCCTCCTCCCCCTCCCATCCTCCAAGGAAACACTGAGATTGCCGAAGATGAGCGATTTCACATAAATAATCGTATCAGAGGGATTCCCGAATGAACTGCAAGCTAGAAAACGGGGAAATATGAGAAAATTCGTGGAAAATTTGCAACGATGAGGGAAAAGTTGGATAGTGACGCGGAGAAGTCTGCAGAAGACCGATAATATTTGGTTGGCCCAAAAGTCTTGACCATATTTTACACCTTTTTAAACAAGCGTAACATTATTGTTCATGGATGGAACCTGGTCTGCCATTTTTTATAGTTATAAAATGGTAGAATACTCTCACACATCTTATTGTCGAAGAAATTCAACTCAAGGTCAAAACATTCTGGACTCAAAAATAAATGCTGGTGCGAGAATTTCGGACCAACCTGGTGTATCCCATATTTGAAAGCTGTACAATTACTATGGACAAATCAAAGGACATTGCCCCATAGAACTGGTCTTCCATCTGATAAATCGTGATAGGGGTTTTTTTTTTTCAGGAGCAACTGGCATAGTATGGCACCTCTCTACTAAATCATCACAGAAGTGCGACTACCAGTAGAATCTCATTGAGAACTTGGTGTTTTACCAAAACTTAGACCGTCAAACTATTAAAACGACTGTTGCTAATACTTTGCAATTTTACTTTATCGTCAGAAAATCACCCTCTCTTCCTAAAAGCACACGATATTTCGTTAAGAAAATCAATCAAGTTGAGGCGGAGTGAAGAAAAGTCTGGAAATGAAGGCGGAGAACGCTCGATACAGAGGAAGAGAAGAAGACGGAGAGGACAGACGGAGATATAGAGAAACAGACAGACAGAGAGACAGACATAGAGACAGAGACGGAGATGCAAAGGGATTATTATCGGTCAGGGAAAAGCGGAAAAGACAAGAATGACACACAAACTGGATTTTTCACAAAAAGTCACTAGCTCGGGACCCAAGGTAAGGTATAAGTTTTGGTCCCGGTTTTGATGTTAAGTATGGGTAATTTGTGTGGTGTTAAAGCGTTTACCTTAGGTATCCTTGATGCATGCGTCTCTCAGTGTAATACAATAATAATGATGACACAAATGGACCACAGTATGCCGAGTAATTTTTGGCGCGTTGCCTATGGGTTTGTGGGGAGAGCAACCTATCACAAGTTGATTTTTTCATGCGGCATTCGACACCTAACCTGCAAGCTTCATACCAGATTAAATGAAGTAATATATTATGTAAGTCAGAAAAATAATAAAAATTTGAGGCCTCAGGAAAAAAATCGAATGCGGTTGAAGGACGAATGCAATAATGAAATTAGCCAAGATAAATTCGTTGACACCACCCAAATTTACCTACCGTTAACACGACCGTGAACACGTTTACCTTGAGTAATCTCAATGCTGCGACCAGGGGGCCTAGATTACGAGCAAATAGTGGTGGCAATTGAATTGAATAAAAGAATAAATAAATGTTAATTTTGAGAACGCATGTCCTCAATCTCACGAAAAAAAAACGTGCTATAGCCGGAATAAAAAAAAAACTAAAGAGGGAAGAAAANCTGGGTAATCTCAATGATGCGACCAGGCCTAGATTACGAGCAAATAGTGGTAGCAATTGAATTGAATAAAAAAATGAATAAATTTCAATTTTGAGAACGCATGTCCTCAATCTCACGAAAAAAAAACGTGCTATAGCCGGAATAAAAAAAAAACTAAAGAGGGAAGAAAAGGTGGAAATGACAGAAAAATTAAAGCATCAAGAAAAAGGTGGAATAGTCTCTTTGCTCTGGAAAAGCGAAAAATTTGGTATTTCATGACAGGGTTATTGATTTCATGGGTGTTGTGCTTGAAGAATAAGAAGGAACCAGAAGATTAGTGCTCTTAATAAGGAAAAAAAAACCTTAAATCAGAGAAAATGACTACTTTTCTTCGCATTTTCAACCAAATCCGGATTTCGTTAGGTGTTGGCGATGAAAAATTCACGAAGTCTTGCTACTCGAGAATATTTGAAAAAATTGAAATCACGAATAACGAAGAAGTCCATACCCCCCCCCCCCCCCCCC
>JARK01001541.1:120710-142364 GCA_000688135.1 Ancylostoma ceylanicum
ATAATATGTGAAGAATTGGGATTTTTTTTCCAATTCCACAAAGACCATTTGAGCTTCTCCATACCGATATTGTTGGACCTCTTCCACAATGCATCAAAGGTAATAAATTTATCTCGATGATGGTATGTGCATTCAGCAAACTAACAATTTGCACACCAATTCCTAACCAGACAACCAAAATTGTTGTGAAAGCCTTACTTGATGATGTAATATCTAAGCATGGCATTCCTAATGAGATCGTATCCGATCGTGGTTCTAACTACACGAGTGAAATTTTTGCACAAATTAACAAAATTCTTGGAATTTCAAATCTACTAACTACTAGTTACAATCACAAAGCTAATGGTCAAGTCGAAAGGTTGGTTAAAGTCATCACAGACTCTCTAAACGCATATTGTTCAGACGCACAAGACCTGTGGTCTGACTTCCTTCAACCTATCGTCTTTGCCTATAACACTAGCATTAACGATACTACAGGATATAGCCCGTTTTTCGTCGCGTATGGACGCCACCCCATTACTTGGTCCGATATCGTCCACCAACTTCCATCCAGATTGACTTTTGCTACAGAAAGCTTTGCTGATCAACTCACCGCTGCTTTGCAAACGACAATCATGGATGTTGGAAACCAAATCGCCAGAAAAACCGCAACATACAAATCAGGTTATGACTATCAGAACAAAGTTTACACAAAGGACATTTCCACTGGAGATCTTGTGCTTCTTCGTGACGATACCAATCGTCCCAAATTCACACACCAGTGGAAAGGCCCTTTCGTTGTTACAAGTGTTAGTCGACCGAATGCTACTATAGCAAATTTAATTGGCCGTACATCAAGCCAAACCGTGCACATGAATAGACTCAAAATCTATTCACCTCGTTCCACATCGGCTAATGTTTCCACACCAAATCAAACAAACAATATATCTTCGAATTCGGAAACATCAGAAGATGAGGAACCAAATTTACGGCGCTCTCGCCGTTTTCAGTTAAAACGACAAGCTTTTAGCCTTTCACCACCATCTTCAAGTCAGGAGAATTAATCACTATTCAAAAAAAAACCACAAATTTCTTTCTCTTCAAGAATAGTTATCAATTCTCCTAGGTTAGTACTTTTTATCATTTTATGCCGCACCGCTGTGTAATAACAAATGAACATTTCTTTGAGAAGGCAACTCAAAGAAGATCCAGCAAAAAGCAGCTCCAAAACAAAAAAAATTCACCATCGTTTTTCGATAAATGCCCTCATATTGAACGAAAACCCAGTGTGCAGTGCCCAGTTCAATATTTGATTATTCGTTTTTCACCTACATGCATTCCATGCGTTGTGCATACGGAAAATGCAAAGAAAATGTGATTAAAAACAATGTTTTTATACTAGTTAACTGAAATGTCATATTTACCATGCCACGATAATGTTTGTATGTATGATAGTTGTTTTTCTAATGAACATCAGTTTTACCTGTTAAAATCCAATGTTAACTGATTTCTCATGCCACTATCACTGTGTTTTTCTTAAATAGTATAATGCTATTTTTTTTTCAATCAATATCCATTCACTGCATATGACTTAGTCACATGTCACCCCCAAATGTCATCCTCACCGACACCAATCCGTTTGACCTGAAGGATTTTCCTGCATGATTTCGACTCTCATCGTCAGCTACCAGTAATAGATATACATCACTTCAACCACTCCTCCATTCCACATTTATGTATGTACAACAAAGATCTTCTCCCTTGTACTTCTCAGCTCGAGGACGAGCTTTCTGATTGCCCTGGGGTAGGTGAAGGTCGTAATTGGTCGTGACTGTAGCTCCAGTTCACCAGTTCACCGAATCCGATCCCCCACAGTGCTCAAGATCAACCGAAGCTTCGTGAAGAACGATTTCTCGCCTAGCGCAACTTCCAACGTTGCTTCAATGCCAACCGCGAACAGACAAGCTCGAGGACGAGCTTCTATAAAGGAATGGAGATGTCGGGATGAAGCCCGGTGTAACAACACTGCCAGTTGTTACCCAGAGGCGGAGTCCAACTGAAGCAGTCGACCCTGCAGCTGTGGCGCCAACCGGCTGCCATCCTTCAGCTACATTCCCCCTTCCCCACCTTTTGTAGTGTATANCACACCACCAGAAGCGGATCTGAACAAAGAAATGCCATTTTTTCCAAACGCGAACACTCCGAATTCAGTTGAAAACCTTGTTCAATTCAGTCAATCCATTCTTTCACAACAAGAGACAGTTTCATTCACTGTTGCGAAAATATATGAACAATGTTTTGTTGGTTCAGATGGAAACCTAGGACGTTACAGTGGTCCTATAACCCACAAAATTAATTTTATTCCGCATTCAAATGTACCCAAACAAAGACCATATCACGTTTCATTGGAAAAACGGCAGGAAATTCAGTGCCAAATCGAAGAAATACTACGTACCCACGTCATTGAGCCAAGTACAAGTAAATTGCCTCTTCCATAGTTCATGTGAAGAAAGGTTCTAACAAGGATCAATGGCGTTTTACGGTTGACTACCGTCAAATAAATGCCATTACTGAAAACGAAACGTACTGTATACCCCACATTCGAGATATAATAGATCTTGCAAGTGGAAAGGAAATATATAGTGTTCTTGATTTCAAGAGCGGTTCCTTGCAGATTCCTCTTGAAAAAAAAAACATAAAGAACGGATATCGTTTTCGTCCTTTTTTTTAGGTCTTTTTCATTTCACAGTAATGGCTCAAGGTCTTAAAGGTACTCCAGATACATTTCAAAGAGTTGTAAACTCGCTTGTACGCGAACTAAGAGCATGCTTTTCGTGTACATAGATCGAGCCACTCTATATCTGAGCACCTTCTTGATATTGAAGAAATATTTATCCGTATACAGAACTTTGGCATGAAACTAACGCCAGAAAAAGATGTTCTTTCTTCCAAACAGAAGTTAAGTATCTTGGTGTTTTGATAAGCAAACAAGGTGCAAGACTCAACCCTGAAAAAGTCACAAGCATAGTAAATACACCGCGATCAATTGACGCTAAATCAGTCAAATAGTTCCTAGGCACCGCATCATATTTTCGCCGTTCCATACCGCGTCTCTAGTTTGTAGCAACTCCGCTAAATAATAAAAAAAAATCCCCATTCGCATGAACGGATGACCATGACGAAGAATTTCAATCTCTGAAACACGTTCTCGTCAAAGCTCTAGTCCTAGTTCCTTCCACCTTAGGACACCCTTACATCATCCACACCGAGGTCTCTACCATAGGTGTAGGTGCGTGCCTCTTGCAAGTCAATCCGGAGACTCGCGGAGAGCCCCCAATCGCATATCGCAGTCGCTCTCTCAATGTACATGAGGAGAACTATGCGATCATCGAGTTGGAAGCATTGGCAATTGTATTNGCACAACAACAACCATCGTTACACTAAACGCGCCCACTAAACATATTTACGCTTGGCTACTGCAAAATTTACGGTAGGACAAACGTCCCGTTGGTCAGCTCCGCTCATATAGTGTAAAATTAAACCATTTTCTCTCAACGCCCAGTGGTGCCAGCTCCTCGCCATTCACCACCCTGGTGCTCCTACCAGCCGGTCGCTCAGCTCCACCTTCTCTCCTCATCTCAGCCTCCTCTCCCTCACCACCCCACCGCCTACCGTAGGTTACGGACCAGCTGCCATCTACACCATCCAGCGCACCAAGAGCGTCGCTGTCCCATTAATATCGGTGTGCTCACAGAGTACAAACGTCGTTGCTACACAGCGCGCACCGATTCCGATAGAAAATCCACAAATCCTCAATTTTGAAATGGACGTAGATAACTCAGTCGATCGCTTGCAAAGTGCCTTCGACAAACTATGTCTTTCCTCCTACTGTGCAAAACTTCCTACTTTTGACGGTGAACACGGAGGACGAGGACTCGTGAATTTTCTGGAGCAGTTTAACGAAATCAGTAACATCATGGGTCTGTCCAAAGAAAAAATGGTACGCTTGTTACCTGCCCATCTAAAGGGGGTAGCGAAAGCCGTTTTCGAAAACTTTTCCAGCCAAGAAAAACAGAACTGGAAGTCAGCCGTAACAAAGCTGCAAGAACATTTTGCTACTGACCATTTTTTGGATAAAGCCCGCGAAAAACTCATGACTCTTAAGATGGAATCCAACGAATCTCCTTTTATGTTCTCGAACAGAATTAAAAAGGATATTGCCGATGCATACCCGTTTGTTGATCAAGAAGAACAGCGAAAATTTCTTCAATTAACCATTTTTACGAATGGAATGTGTCCCAGCATCAAGCGAAAACTCCAGCTTCTAGGCCCACTTCCTAAAGCGTATGGTGATCTGTTAAAAGAATCGGAGCGTATTTTTGGAGTAGTCCAATCAAATCCATCCGTTTCTGATAATGCTGCGCTTATGGCAAAAGTTGACAAAATTTTGGACAATGTCCAATCATCGAGAACTTCTGTGAACATGATTTACAGACCAAAACGAACTCAATCAAGTGCCAACTTTCAACAATCACGTAATAACTATTTTTCTCCACGTTACAGTCGTCGTAAACAGCCACCGTACTATGCCAGAAATAATAGAGATTACCGCGACAACCGTAGCGTTAGAATTGTTCTACTGCCACATCAAACCCAAAGACGCCGAAGCAAATCACCGCGTATTCCACCAACGTTTAGATCTGGTACACCACCAAACAATTCGCAATACCAGAGAAACGTCAATTCCATCTAAGAGAAATTAGTACATTCTCTAAGTTTACACAGTTTCGTTAAAGCTATGGTCATAATTGTTATTATTATTGTTTTTATAGTATTTCTCGTCATACTTTATTTTCAGCTTGGTTTAGTTCGCATAACTTTCCAAATTTTGTATAAAATCATCAAAATACCCTTTTCTTTTCTATTAACCTCCATAAATAATTGTAGTAATAATAACAATAATGAACCATCTACTCCCGACCCGTCTCCTCCACGTCCAACTGCACGTTCAGTTAGATGTAATCACTAGTTCGGCACTCCTCAACAACTGATGAGGTCGAAAATGTGAGAAATTATCCTTCGTCGCAGAAAATTCCTTTGGAAAACCAACAGCCGCAACCAAAAACGAATACAGATAGCAGATTTTCTAATAGGAAATGATTCTACCACAAAATTTGCTTCAACACTTTCAATCAATTACGATAGTAAAACAATTTCCTTTGACGAAATCTCTGTTTCAAGCATAACATCATGCGATCCCGCAGCAGCAAATTTTGAGTTACCTGTTTTCTTATTCATCGAAACGTTAACAGAACCCCATTCTGACAATGTACTATTAGGAACGCTACACACCAGTATGGATCGCAGAATTTCCGAAAATACTATACAGAATAAGGAAAACTTCGTATTAGTATATTGTATATTTACAATTGTTTATTAATATTATTATTTTTTGAATAATTTTATTGCTTATTTTATGTTATGATTAATATTTTTGTTAAGTTTGTTTTCCGCCCGGGTCCGCGAAACGGCGGCCATTTTTTCCTTGGTCCGTCCTATGTTTGGGTACATGAAAATGTATTGGTGAACACAAAGACGGCATGAGAGCTTCGCCGCCTGACAATAGCAATAATACAGCTTAAGAGGTGGCACGGTGCCATGAGTATTCATATTCTGGAAAATCGGGAACTGCTCAAGAACCAACAACGGTCATAGGACAATCCCACTATTGTGAGTAGCAAGTCCTCTGTGCAAGAGATTCAAAAAGTTCACTTAAATGAATTCTAGGCATTTCTCAAAATGCCTTGGAAGAAATGCTAAGGACAGGTTCGTGCTCCGAAATTTGGAATGAGGTATTAGATGATGCAAAAAAGATGACATGATGCGGTAAGAATGCACTGCAAGTGAATATTTGTGGCAAGGGAGAGATTGCACTTACACGTATACACATTAACTCTATAGAAACGGGTGCAGAAGGATGGCTTCAGCACCAGCACATGTGGGAATGAGGTCATGATGCATTGTGTCACGAATGAATTAAACGACAGCTGATAATGCAGTGAAAGAAGAGCAGGCCGTGCTTATCTCACTGACAGGATGCGTCATTAGTTGTAACAGTGCAGGCGGCACAATAGAAGAAAGCATTCTGTAGGATTACGAAGTGGAGAAAATATTGAGAATGATTTCTTTTCACTTTTCACCAGAAATTGCCAAAAAAAAACAATAATTTGAAACTTTCACGCCATTTTCTGCACAAAGTCGTATGTATGAATAATTTTGTAAGCTTTTTTAGTGGAACAGACAGCCTTGGCCTGGCTGCATAATTGAGATTACCCAGGGTAAACGTGATAACGATGGGTAACAGTTCGTGAAATGTCAGCACGATTACCCTGGCTAATCTTAATGATGCACGTGACCCCGTCACACATCAGATGGTGGCCTGCTGAATGTCCTATGGTGGGCCAAATGAAAAAGAGACCTCATAAGTAGAGCTGCTCTGAAGATTGCCGTCTGAACAACTCATCACATTTACTCTCGTTTCCTGCTCTCAGAGTGGCTTGCTTACTAGTAAGGCATACAAGAGACGTAAAATGGTCAGAAAGCACACGGATTAGGTCTGAGCAATACTAAGTACTGTTCTGACAGCACTTGTTAAATGTCCACTAACCCTCGGAAACTGTTCAGGTAACAACTCGAACGTCACTCTAAAATTCAAATAATATGCTCCGCCCCACAAAGAAATTTACATAGAACTCCATGGAACAAAATTTTTTTGAAAATTTTACAAATGAGACCCTGTTGTTTGGTGCTTGGTATTGCCCGCTTTGGTCAGTTCTGTAACTGTTCTTGTCATCACGACTAAAAATACTGCCAACAGCAAATGTCGCCCCATTGTGCTCCGCATGGCAAGTTCCCACTCACATACCAGCATAGTGAAATACTGTCTGTTTCACCAATCTTGCCAATTGGCAGGCTTCCAAGATAAGGTAGGTCTCGCCAGCTGTTATAGGCCAGACATGTTTTGCCACGCTTCCAGTTACTGATAGCGCTCAATTTCCACGATGAGATCAAATGCGCCTTGAGCAGCTACAATCGAAACATAGGGTTGCCCTAATTTTTAAAACAGTACCTGTCTGGTTTGAGAAAACGAATAGTTTTTGACACTATAGAGGAAGCCCCTAGGACATGTCCGTCTGGCATGAGCCTCAGCTTTCAATATCTTCGAAGCTTCGGAAGCGGGAATTATACAATGCAACCGCAAAAATTTCGTAGCATCAGTGGTAGTGTCTTGCTGTCTATGCAGGGTTACCCCATTTCTTAGCTAGGCCCACTTAAAGACAGCACCCACGGAAATTTTTGGCGCTAAGATCTCAGTATATTTTGGAGAGAGAGGGTATTCAACATTTTCCTGAAGACAAAACTTTCTATTAGCATCAGAAATACTGTTCTTAGAATTTCATAATTGTTTCACATCCAACAGGTGTGGTTGAGTTGTGCGATCCATGGGGTGATAAAAAAAAGTTAAAGATGTGACAAAAACCAGGGGTGGTAGTGAACCTACCGAAACTGTCACTTAACGATTAATGTTAACTGACAGCTAACTCCCACCTAACGAAGAACTCCGGGATTGGTAATCTAAGCTTTATTGTGTGTAATATGGTTCTGTAAGTATGGCGGATAACTACCAGGACGAAACCGGGATCATACTTACAGGTAAACTCACAGTTCGAAACCGAACTGTGAGTTCATTGTGACGCCGACCTCACCGCCAGCATGAAATGACGAGGACACGAGGAGGGCAATAGCGTGCGGCGCGCGAGATGCAGACAGTGACCTCGTTGTTTCACGAGAGGACTTTTTGCTCATGGTTCGAGTTCATCGTTGTAGCCAAGCGAGCGTATACTGGCTCCCTTTCGGTAAAGGCGCGATTCCGGGCACACCCAGCTGATCGATGTTCCACCGTTCCCATCGCCATGACCTCCCACCGGAGATCATCCATGACACTAATTTCCTGGTGGGTGATTTTGGCTGCTAAGCTTCACACGTTCCCGGATGAAATCTCACATATTTTACGGGCACGGAAATAAATTTTTGAGCTTAACATATCAAAGTTAATTTAGGCGGGACGAGATTCATTGACCCCTTAGGTTATAAGGGCCGCATTAATTCCGTTAGTCGTGGAGTTCGTAGTGCAGAGGTATGCCGGCACACTCTGAGGACATCGAGTATTGTTGCTTGAAGGTTCGGAACCTCTGTTGGGTAGAAGGTTTTGCTAAAGCCTCATCATCCAAGGATCAAAGTTGTCAGTTAGCTCGTAGCTTGTTCACGGTTGCAAACCAAAGCTGACAGTTAACTGCGACCTACGACTCATCGTTTCGTCTTCGTTTCAAGAGGTTTACTACCACCACAGCTTCTATAGTAGGCAAAGAGCCATGCTTACCCTGGATCTCTGATGGAAAAAGATTTGCAGTCACCGAATATAAAAAAATGGGAGGAGAGAAAAGGGTATGATTCTGAGAGCATACTGAGGGAATTACCTTTAGAAGTGCGGTGGTTTTGTGGACAGATCACCTGATAATCAATCCTTCCTGCGCCCCAAAAAGATTTCGGTGCTCTGATGCAGCCGAATGCAACCGCGAAAACGCGTCCAATCAGCTGAGAAACAAGTCCGCCTGGTCCTAGGCAATATTCTTCTAAGTAGGGAAAAGGTGCAGTGTACGGCGAAAGTGTTCCCCGAGTCCTGGGTTTCTCAAAACGTTGAGGGCTAGGATTCATGAACGCTAAACCAAGCAAACCCAGACTAGCAAACCAACTTTCGCGTCCTGGGTCTCCTCTCGCTTCGTAGTCTGTGTAGGACCATCCACGCTAACCACAGTTGGTTTGCGTGGTTAACGTTTCATGAATCCCAGCCCAGAATGTTCGCAAAGAATTTTTCCGTGGGTGCTGTCTTTAATACCCAAAACCAAGCATTACTCAAAGTTGACCAATGAACTGGTCATGCAAATCTCTTTCCATGATCAGGCATGTTCCCTCTTCCGGTCTGGTGAAAGGCATCGGAGTAGTCACAGCTCGCCCCTGCATGCTATGCCATTAGCTTAGCTCTCGTATTCAAACCTACCACTTCTCACCTCCAAAACCATAGTGGTTCGGTGGCTGCGACAGCAGCGACGTTTTTTTTTAGGTTATCACGATTCTCAATCTGCGCTTTCTAGCGATTGTCGTTCATATTTGGAAAACTACATATGTATTTATGACATTGCTTTGCCCACTGTCTGTTAGAAATAATGCGCGGATTAATTACGGGGTACACTACGACTGAAGTGATTGGACTAACTTGGAGTGTGCACAAAAGTTACCTTTGTAAAACATTGAAAAGACCACAAAACCAAGCGTAATTATTCAAAGTTTGATGTCAGCACCATGTATGTAATGGTATTTGTACGAATCTTTCCGAAGGAATATTCGATTCAGTCAAAAAGCCGAAATATTCGAATATTCAATCAACCGAATTATTCTCAAAGCTGAAATATTTACTTACTCGAATATTCGAGCATTCATAGTTCGAAAAGTAGGTTGTGTGATATGTGTACGGAGATTTCATTGAAAAATATGGTATACTCGACTAACGACTGAGCCACATTGACTGATTGGAAACGAAAACGGCTCTCAGACTTGTTCTCAGCCACAGTCGATTTGTTTCAAATAAACAGCAGCAACCTCTAATATCCTTCTGTTGGAGATTTTCCTGAATTGCCGGGTCTTTGGGGACCGTGAACTCTAAGGCAGAGACGAAATTGCGCGAGGGCGTAGGAAACAAATGCGCCCTTTTCGAGTTTTGATGGCGCGGACGAATGCTCCGATGTACGGTGTGCGTGTCCCGTCACGAAACCCTGTAAACGGTACGCATTTCGTATTCCCATTGCGCCGAGCCACACGGCGCAATGGCTTTAGCTGGCGCTTCAAGCTGGTGATAACTCGGACCGACGTGAACAATGCCAGGCGTGTTCGCGACGACAGTTCCAGTTAATCTGTAGGTAAACTATCATTGTTGGTGTTCGTTTCACATTTATCACATACTGGGTCTGTATTTTCCCACCCGCACATCAGCTCCGAGTCGAGGATTTGAACTGGTGCTGCGTTTAAGGAAACCGGCTCTTGTAGGGTTCTAGCCAGCAAACTCCGTCATCATCGCTTGCGGTCGACTGATCCGTGCATTTGCGAGGATTTCCACAACTGGGTCGCTTCTTCCGAAGCAATCCACAGATTAAAATCGTTTATCATAGATATTTTCGGATTTTATTGCAAGCTCCGGCTAGATAATATACACAGTGTAACAATGAAGAGCCCACAGATGCGTCCATTTTGTCACTTCTAGTGGTTTGGGTCCGGTTAAATTCACGCTAAAGAATCCCAGCCGCTAACAAGCTAGAGCTTGTGCAACTTGTAGAAGCCCTGGTGACTAACAAGTTAAGCGTGGGGGTGACATGTCAAAGCCAAGTGTGCGATCACCACGTTTGTAGGAATGCACTATCAGGACCGCATCTTGGGTATAGTCGTGGTCGTTCTGATCCAGCTCTTGACACGTTCTCACATCCTGACAAGTTCTGCCATAGCTTTAACAGGTTTGGACAGAAAACAAAGGTTAAAACAAACTAAAATAGACGTGATGCGCGTCAGAACATGTCAGAACCGAAAATGTCAAAGCCGATACCGAAACGAAACCGTGTTCCTGCAGTAGTGCTGAGCGGCTGCGAGGATGTGTCAGCGAAGGAACCAGCACTGAATCAGGACGACCACGAGTATACATACCCCTACCAACTCCGTTTTTCCCGTAACGTTAAACTACATATTATGCTTCAGCTCACAAAGGTGATTCCCTCCTAGGAATTTCAGTGAAGTTTACTGCTCTCCGCTATTGTTTAGAAAGCTTAGACACGGTAACGTCTCAACTGCAATCTTTCTTGCGATATGATTGTCATAAAGACTAGCGTGAATTCTTGCATTATTTTTACTGGCAAGGTAGCGAAGCCAAGAATTGGGGTGGGGGGGGGGGAGTCCGACAATTCGAGGTACACTTCCAGACGCAGTTTGTGCTGCGAATCTCAATTATGCTTCGTTTCTCTGCTGCGGAGTCTCCAATGAAGAATCGGAGCAGTTTCCATGTTGTACGTTGAAGCCCGTCACTCACCAAAGCTGTTGAAGGTTCTTGTGGCAGGTAAGTTATGGCGGAGGCGGATGTTTCACGGTTCTTCCTCTGGTGCAATCGACGATTTCGTACGTCCTTGTTTTATTCACAAAAACTTCTGCCACTACCATATAATTTCTTCACCTTACAAATAGGTATTCTGGAGCTTTTAAAGAACTTTCACGAGAACTTCCGACGTTAATTTCTCACAGCGGTCGTAGCGACAGCCGCTTTTCAAGACAATGTTGTGGGATAACACGAAATGGTTGCACCCTTGTAGTTTTGAGCTATGTGAACACGAACAAGGAACACCTTAAGAGTCCTCTCGTACCAAACACCCCATCTAATCTCATGAAAAACAAAGCATGTAGATGTCAGTGTGAATAGGTGCTTAAAAATAAGATGTGCGACACCGTTTGCATCTTTGGTGACATAGTCTGATAGAAGGTGGTGTTGGCGTACTTGATTGAGGAATTCGGTACCTGTGACATTACACGTGCACCATCTAGGAAAGAACAAAAAATCAGCGACAGCTTCTCATCAGTACTACGAGACGTTGTTTATGATAATTTCTTCATACATAATGTGCGAAAAGAGGACCAGCGCCAAGGAAATGGAATGTGATACTGAGTCGATAGTGCATCACAAAGACATAACATCACGTGATGGATATGGATCAGTCCGTTTTAACTATGTAGAGGTGTGGGAAGGCAAGATGCGTGAATAATGGATTTTACTCACAACCAGCTATCCCCGCATAAGTTAAGTTGGGATCCCACACGTGAAAGAAGCTATTGAATGATATCGCTCGACGAATAAAGACAACCTTCCTCTCTCAAGCATGAGAAACGGGTTCAGATTCATGGCGAGCAAGCGTCATTTACAGAAATTGAGGAGAGTCGGGAAGGTGAGTAGGTTACTGTTATTACATTTTTCTCTTCAATGTTCATTCAACTTAATCGCATCCCTGTTGCGATTTTCAATCAGGTGGAATTCGTGGTGACCACCTAATTTGTCTCGAACGTCGGTGGAAAAGTAAAAGAAGGACATGCTGTTTTAACTTAACTCCGGCATTCCCCCCCCCCCCTCTTCTTGACAATGATATCCGTCATCTGGCTCCAAAAATAGTGAGAATGTGTCGTTACTCGAAAATTTCAACGCGAGCCATAGATGAACACAAGAGCTCAAAAAGGTTGTGGCACGATCTAACGTTGTCACGTCCGTTTCAGAGTTCCAATAGGAGAACAATGTCATTTTCCCTAAAAATTTGTGTTTTGAAGCACTTAATTCGGACGTTCGCCCTAACACCACGCACGTCGTGGAGAATAGTTGATGCTTGACTGGGTGCAGTCTTGTGAAGTATCAAAGGGCTCCTTCTCCTCATCCCATCTTGTCCTCGTTTCATATAGGCGCATAAGAAGAGCACGTTGCGACCAAGTCAGGTGGCCCTACACAGACAGTTCAAAATTCCATCTGCGACTACATCACGTACACAACGTTTGGATGTTTTCTAGTACATTCTTTCCTCAAAGCAATGTATGAGTGTTTCGTGTCCTGTCCCTTATCACTGCTTACGACTTGGAATTCCCTTTGTCAGCGAGACTTTATTCTTCAAATTCTGTCACTCGTGTACTTCCAAATTTATGTACCGAAATTTAGGGCTGTATTTGATTACTCCTGGCAATCGACTATTCTGATGTATATCCGGGGCTATTTGTAACTCCTGCTCTGTATTGGTTCTCGCTAGATTCGGTTGGATGTTATGTGTGGGAGGATGGATTTTTCTGCTTTCCCTATTTTCACTGTAAAAAAAACTGATTGTTTTAAGGATTTCATGTTGCCTTACCGCATGTATCTATGAACATAAACATCGAGTTTCTTTTATCAAACAGGAGAATCCATAACCAACTGTTCCTACTGCACCGTTGCCAGAAGGAAAGCATAAGATTTTCCAAAAATTCTGAAATACCAAACTATAAGTGGAAAACCATGACATATAGGACTATACAGGATATGACTACTCGTCTTTGGAAGAAAACACGTACCTCTGCCCCACAATTCACCGGTATTGATTGTGTTCTCACCTTTGTAATAGGCTATCTCTAAACCGACGATGACTGGGTAATGTTGCATATTTCATGTCTCCCTCACCATTCATTTCCGACTACACAATCTGAGTGTTTTTTCATCTACATATAATCGCTCCAGTTACCACTTCTAGTGTGGAAAGGTCATTTGCACTGTGTTTCACATTGCACGTAAAAATCACCCCAGCTCTACAATGAAATAACTACAACAGATGTGGTTACGGTACATGAGATCAGCACCATAGACTGCGCTGGCAATATACGTATTTGGTAGAATCGCAAGACCCCCACCCCCTCAGTAACCTTCCCTCGTTAAATTATTGTACCAAGAGTAAGTTTGTTGTGTTGATCACAAACATGACGCTCAAGTCAGAATGTCACGCAGGTCTGTGGTATTACTGTTTGTGTACTGGTAGAAGAAAAAGAATCTAACCGTATCTCAAAATTTGGACAAACTCCGCATGGAGTATTACTGGTAGAAGAAAAAGAATCTAACCATATCTCAAAATTTGGACAAACTCCGCATGGAATGAGTTATTTCATTGGTTTGCATGATTATTACATCTATTTATCATAAATTTCTGTGGAGCTACCGTACGATTACAGCGTTGGTCAGAACATCGATCGTACTATTATAGAATCGACTTCCACCTGCAAGAATGTGGAAATTCCAGCAGATCTCTGAAAAAACTGTGCAAGTGATTGCCGTATGTATTGCAGGAGTACTGAAAGTTTTAAATGCTGTATAAAATACGTGTCACAGCCTTGATAACAAGTACAAGTGCTCATTAGATTGTGATAGAAAATGTATCTCCAGTACAGAAGACATGCTTACGCCTACTGCAAACCTACAGTAGTGGTCATGGTCAGGGTGTGAATCACCATTAAGGAGTTCTAAAGATTTTATTGAGGAGATATGGCCAAGGCCACAACGACCCAACGGTGAATCGCATAGTCTTTTATGTTTTAAGACAGAACTGGAAAAAAATGTGCATTATTTTGATAGATAGTATTATCCTTTCAAAACATGTTTAGAGCTGCCGAAATACAAAGTGCTGTGAGCGGCCACTACCTCCGTCTTTTTCAATTACAAAGTCTACGTTTTAAAAACACTAATATTCCCACTCATTGGTTGTGATGTGGAGCTTCTCACACTTATATACATATCACTTCATTATGCGTTTCATTTGAAGTGTAGAACAATAACTTTTTTCAAACCTTCACTGGATTGATAAGGGAAAGTGATGATGATAAGAAGCATCACTGTGATCGCAACAAAAGATGAACGTATCTCCTCAACAATAGAATCTGTCGAGATGACAGGAAGACGACAACACAGGAGTAAGTGTACTGAGAACGTTTCTAAAATGAAGTGAAAATAGGATTCTTTATGCTCACGCAATCTAACAAACGTTATACTATAGCACATTTTAACATCCATGTATGGTTCTGACATATAGTACATTTGTGTTCATTGGACAAGATCACCGGTAGTATGTATAATACGCCGCAACTTTCTAGAATAGAAGAGGTTCACCGATAAATCAGATAAAATAGCGGAGAGTGGGCCAACAAGAGTTACGGAGAGTGTATAAGTTCCTCACAATAATTGAAGGAACATATTCAACAAAGCGAAATATCGCGTGCAGCTACTGTTCAGAGCATGTCTATGGCTGCCGAATATCTTTCAGAAATTGTCCTTTTAATGGGCACATTTGTGCACGATCAAACAATCAAGCAGCTGCACCGGCCTTCTTCTTGACACTCGTTCTGTCGCCTTTCAAACCGACCTGTGCCAATGCAGCAGCCATCTGTTTTGCGTCTACGCCACAGTTGTTGGCAACATTCGTTTGACACCTGAGCGGTTAGTTAGTTACTATTTGCCTAGTCCACTTTCATTTTGGCGATGATTACAAAAGATCGATCAGAAAAAATAATTCTTAATTCTAAAAATAAAAATAAAAAATAATTCTGGCATACTTTTTGTGCACGTTGAGCTTACAGCAGGAGCACTGAAGACCCTGATTCATGAGCCCTAACATCAATGATCCGCAATGATCACAGAATGTTGGAAGTTTATAGGTGTGAGCGGAGAAACGATGTGGTATGTTGATGTTGAACCGACCCATGCTTGGCTGAAATGGAGAGTTTATAAATTTTCTTCATTTTATTAATTGCGTTCCGAGAGCTCTGGACAAGGTAGACCCATGCACGAATTTTAAGGATGATTCATCGGGATTCCGAGAACATCTGCATTATTCGCCCTCAGATACGCCGGTGTTTTTGCTAGTTTACAAGAATTGCGATATAAAATCAGCAACGATTAGGTGCGACGATCATTTTGATTCACCTCCGTGGTAAATTCCACTACCACAATCACTCTTCATTTACTACTGTAGAAACCATCAATAAGTGCTGCTTTCTGCACTTAATCTATGCACAAGAGGATTTGTTATTTGGTCAAATATCACCCAATAATCTGGAATCCAGTATTCAGTAGCGATTCATAGTTAACTTCTTGGAATTTATCCGTCTTGTAGCATAGTTCTGTTTTGTTCTCGTTTTCCTTATAACAGTATTTGTGGATATTTTCGTTGGTGATTTTGTATTTGCAGTAATCTCAAGCATTTGTGGTTTCCATGTGTAATGTCAAATCATTAAACAAATAAAGAACTACATGTATATACCTCTTGTTTGGCTTCCTCGATATTATCTGCCTTGTTGCCAGAACACTTCCAGACCACTTGTTCATGACATCGCTTGTGCACTACCATGCTACAACCTAGAAAGTGTCCCTCTACGAGAGTGTATCACAAGTCTCTCCAAGAATAGTGCTCAAAAATAACTGACCTTGACATTGATAACCCTGCTTTCCGATACCATAAATGAACTCCTTACAGTGAGCACAGAAACTCGGCTGAGGAAGGAGCACCGCCATGAACTTGTGACCGGAAACCTTGAAAGTTTAAGTACAGTGTCCTTTCGAGAGTAGTTACTTGTTATTTGAGTTACACATATTTTGACATGTCGTTACCTCATGAATTTTTCCGGGAGTCCCGCTGGACCGCTGCTTGTCGTTACTGGGATCATTCCGTTCTTTGAGTACTCGTTCCTTGCCCTGGTGAGAACCTTAAGCATATAATGAATAAAAAAAAAAGAAAGAAGAACAGCAGAAATAATGGAAATAAGACTCCGTTAGAAGTCTACACATTCCAACACAATACTTATTCTATTTCATTTGCACCAATCTTGTATCTTCTAGCAATTGCTACGGTGAAGTGGCAGTTCTCCGATAATATTCTGTTCCTCCCTAACATCTCTTCTCATTAACGACTTCATGGTATACATCTTATGAGAAATTTGACGAAAGAGCATGAAAGAGATGCATCAGATGCATCAAGCCGCTCCTCGTTTTTGATCGCAATTTTTACGGAAGGGATGACTCGTGGATAGAACTTCCATTTTCTGTTAACGGGTCGCTGATGCATAAGATCAGAGTGCATATGGCGTGACATCTATGAATATAGTTGAGTCAGAGAATAAATGTGAACGCGGAGTAACAGATCAAATGTCCGAAATTCTCTCTAATGACTCAGTCCAGAGCTGAAATATGCCAAATGACTCGGTCATCCACAGTGTCAAACATGCGGATACCATAGTGATTTCCAATGCGATTGACCACTACTGGAGTTCAAGTAAAACTAAGACATCTCTGGGCATTTTCAGGCACCAACTAAGCACAACGAAGCACATTTGGACTCTGTATGGATGTATCGAGTAGAATTAAATGGGACTCTGTATAGTATATCTATGATTTCTACGTACGAATACCCTCTTTGAGTATGATGACAGGAATCACAAGTTCTCCTTCTGGAAGTTGATGAATCTAACATGTTTGAGCTTATAGGGCAAATCCTCATTCTTTAAACTCTGCAATAGGTAGTTGTTGTGAAATTTCCTATTTCCTTAATTCTCATCACTTTTTTGGTACTGCTCCACAAGCCACAAGCCTTCGGTTCCGAGATACATAATGGATTGCGTAAAGAAGAATTCTCGTTTTTTTTTTAGTTTTCATGTTCTCATGAAAAATACTTGTCTTTCCGTGCTAGAATTGATTTCAGAACCAGTAGCAATCCGAACTCAAGAGTTGAAAAGAGTCAAATATGGGGACTGTTCTCAACACATAGCGGACACAACGCCCTATCTAGACTGTAGACATTGTGAATGTATTTTTTGCCAATTCTAGTGAAACTGGGATGCTTGACATGCATGCCATATTCCTGATCAGCAGTGAGATTATTTACTGTGAGGTGCTCGATGCGCTTCTTAGGGAGACTGCTGTCCACAGTTTTCACAAAAGGAGTGCCATACCCCTCTAAAAACGCCTCAGCGCGCAAAATAAACTTCATGTTCTTAACCATCACACCAAATATGGGATGTATAGAGTGGCGTCGGGGTCGAATGATGTCTTTCGCCTTCAACAGGCCTCTGATAGGATGGTTGACTTGTCAAAAATTTGGCAGTTGCCCTTGTTTTCTCATAAGATAACTTTCATGCGACTGAGTGCTGGATCGTCGGGCTTGCCAATGCAAGTGTTCAAAATGGAGAGAGCCGATATCTCAGCAGTTACATCTATCAAAGATCTTGGCTTTGCCTACAATAATAAGCTGAACTTTTCTGAGCATATCAAAAACCGGTGCAAGTTGGCCATGTCAAAGATGTTCCTAATTTTCGAGGCCCTGTCGTGTAGAAGTAAACCTGTCCTTCATAAAGCTTACAGAACGTATGTGCGCTCAATAGAAGATTGTAGCGCAACTTCCATAGAAAAGGAACAAAGTAATTTTACTCAGAAATTACTTGTTAGATAGAAGGATTTCTATATTCTAGAATTCCAAGGGCGTGAATTAAGAATAAGTATTTAGGGTTTTCATTCTGGAATTTCGGCGCAGAGTATTTGATGTCTGTTTGTGTCACAAGATTTTGCATTCAACTAATTCAGGGACCGAAAAATTCCTTCAAAACGGCATGGTTCCGCACAAAAGGTGGTCCTTTCAAAATTTCACTGACTCGGCCAAAAACGAGCATCAGAGCGAGATCATTCACATTCCGGGCCGGTAGCGCCTATATTTGAATGACAGAAAATTCCTCCTCAAGCTTCACACAGAGTCAGTTCAACCGCCGTGTACGGCACATTTTGCTTACAAATGAAATTTCTTAATTTTTGAAACCGTTGAAAAATGCTTTATCGATGTGTTTCCCATCTCCCTGCTATGTGTATTGTTATTCGTTACTTGTCTACATTGTAGTTTTACAACGTTTGCCTTCAGCAAGCATAACAAACTTAAACTTACTTCTATGTACAACTGCGGCTGCCACTTTGGAAATCAAGCACAAATCTGAGTTGGTGCGAGGGGGCTCAAAACGCTAAACATGCATTGTAGTCAACTGTCAAGACAGTTTTTCATGAATGTTGCATGGGAACGGCCATAACTTGTTCCAACGAAAAAAGAGGAAACCCCGATATGATAGATCATTTTTGTAGCGAGAATTTTAACAGTTCCTTTATGACTTGTGACATCTAATTGATCACCTCACTGAAAGGAATGCCGAACATGTGGTGTAAACCTGCTCGCGCAGTCATGTGACCAACACATCTAGTGCAAAATACAATTGTCTATCAAGAGACTTCCACAGAATTGTTGCCGCGTTGGCTCCTCTGGGACTTAAAAAGAAGGTTGTGAGGCTTTTCGTAACTTCGTAGTCCGCAGCTCTGGTGGAATTGAGCGATTGCGAGGTTGTTTGTCGGAATAAAGTCTTCTAGAACTCGGAGATCTCTACCTGATCACTATAAAATCCTGTTACGTAGAGAATTCCAATTTTTTTAAAATCAAATCTTCAACAGCTCTGAAGATGGCTACCAGAATATGATGACAGAAATGAATGTCTGCTATTTGGTAATGACTTGCTCCCTTCGTAATATTACGCAAACTATAGAAGTTAGCCGAAAACTAGGAGTCATTTTTTATCAAAGGGGAATAGGTGACACTCACTCTTTCGCAACGAATGTCGGCGATCGCTTTTCCGTGGGCAACCACATAAAAAGGACTTGGATCTCTGTTCTCATTTGTTTCCGTAGGGTATTCGTTAAAGTAACCACGGTCTGGATGCATCATTGAGAATCTCCAGAGTAAACGCGTTGGCGTCGGTGCTACCGATGGACAAACTTGTGTTTTGTTCAAATCTTTACTATGGGTAGTTTCATTGATGCATGTGGCCCCAGAACGATGTCGTGATAGACAGAAGGGAAAAGACGATTGGTGGCTTAGAGCACAAACTCGAAGTTCGATGCACTTACACGGTGCTTAGTGCTTACGAGGTCATTTTGAAGAAATGGTAGGTCACGAACACAGTAGTGGAGGCTAAGTAAGTGACTGGATGAGTGAATGAATGAATGAATGAATGAATGAATGAATGAATGAATGAAGGAATGAAGGAATGAATGAATGAATGAATGAATGAATGAATGAATGAACGAATGAATGAATGGAATGGAATGGAATGAATGAATGGATGGATGAATGAATAATGAATGAATGAATGAATGAATGAATGAATGAATGAATGAATGAATGAATGAATGAATGAATGAATGAATGAATGAATGAATGAATGGATGGATGGATGAATGGATGGATGAATGAATGAATGGATGAATGAATGGATGAGCATATGAATGAGCAAATCAGAAAATAAACAAATAAATTAATAAACTGATGAACAAATCAATTAATTAATAAATACGAGACTCATAGTGTACAGCGTAGCAATTCCGTAAGGTCACAGCATGCTTACAGTATCGGTATTGTGCAGTACAATTCAGACTTACAACATCCTCAAAATAAGCTGCAGAGCATTTCTAATCCAAATTCATGATCACCAAATGAAGTCAACCCTGGTGTGCAGTTTCCACAATTTTGAGAAAGAGCTCTTTCAAGAGTGGTTGCTGTAGAAGAATTACAGTAAACTCAGAGCAACGTGAGAAAATGCGCTGTGGTGCCAATTAAGTGTGTTGAATATATCGTGCCCAATCGAAACTAAGAAAGCAGTGGAAGGTGTTTCCTTGTATATGGTCAGGTCTTGCCTAGTCGATGCTGCAACAACATGTGGTAAGAAAATCTCGGTCCCTCGCTCGATGAGGGCCTTGTAGTGGCGCGAGGGCTTCAGCGGTCCGACTAGGCAGTGTTGCCCATCTCCCGCCGATGATGTCACCCCGGGACGAATGCTCATCAACGTGCTCTTCGTGGGACCCCTTGGGCAAGGTGAAAGCGCAGAGACGAAACGAAGTCACGGTTCGCTTAGCTAACGGGTGACTCAACCATAATGGCTACAAGTTTCCATGTTAACGGGCCTCAGTTCCCTGCACGTCAGGACGCACTCATTACCACGCCAGCGAGGAGAACGCGGAATGACGAGAAGCTGAGAGGAATCTCAGGTGCCCAGGCTGGCGTATATTCAGATTTGGATCTCTCGATATGTACGTATAACTGTCGCGGAATATCGAGAGATGATCAACTAGTAAATCTAATGGATGAAAAGTCGAAGAAAATCTCAGCCACAGGGTAAAATTATGTGTACGTGATCAACCACCAGTCATAGATGGAATAGCGGCAGCATCAATAAAATTTCCATGTAACAGTATTGAGTCTCTGCAATGTCGCATGTTCATGTCCTTGGAACATGTCGAAAGATTTGTCCTAGAAAGCAGCGGTTTTGCTATATATAAAAGTGTTTTCTGTAAAGATTCGCAAGTTGTCACAAAATCAACACAAATGCCCTTATGCAGGGAATGCCTGGGAAATGTGGTTACAAGGAAATATGAAAGCCCATACCTCGTTCTATCAAAAGAATTCCAAAGGCGAAATTCAGAAGCCACCATAGACGGCAGGGGCAACTCATGGTGTAGTTATATGTTTCTACTTTGGCGGTGTTTGATATGAACAGTATCTTTTCGTCATCTAAGCATGCCCCCGCCAGGCGATCGGTCGCCAACAGGGGTGTGCGTTACTAATGTAACGAATTAACGCATTAACGCGTAACGGCCATTTTTGGCCTAACGTAACGAATTAACGAAAACTCCAGAAAATCCGTTAAAATCCGTTTCGTTAATGAAACGGGCAGTAGCTGAAATGCCACTTTTCTCGTCCACTTTCATCTACGCGACCTTCTCGTGTTAATGCAGGGGCCCACCTTGTTTGTCGTGTTGGTGATATCAGCAGATTATTGATCTCCTCTCCACTCTAATTCCAGTAAGGTACAGCAAAGTTACAGAAGTGATGAAAACCTCGCTTTTGATAGGGTCAAAGTACCCGCTCCTTGCCGCAGGCGGGGAGGGAGGGGGGGGGG
>JARK01001541.1:142528-153135 GCA_000688135.1 Ancylostoma ceylanicum
GGGGGGGGGTTCGCTCCAAGCTGTGCTGACTGCCCGTCATAGAAGCGATGTTGGGTGAACACTCAGAGGCCACTTTGGGACATTTCAAAAACATTGCCGGAATCAGCGCACCGACGAGGTTCGCAATGTGCTAATTGCTGAGACATGAATATGAGGTGGGCCTCTGCCTTCAAAGCAGATATTATACTTATGTACGACGATTGTGAAATGTGATCTTTTCTAAAGCACTCGCAGGACTATGTGCTTGTACATTACTACGAATCAAAGGAAAATTCAAGTGAATCTAGTCGAGAATGCAGTTGTTTCACTTAAGCAGCCACAGGCAAGCCCCGTCCATAAAGAGTTTCCACTGGAAAATCCCGAGAACCCTCTTTTCTTTTCGGTGGTCCAAGATTAGATGAATCTGCAACTATTTAAAGGAGCGGACGAATATCTTGCGCAAATCCGAGTTTTCTCGTTGACCCTTTTAACTGTCGGAGAAACGATACTAACACCTCGAAATTCTTACGCATCAAAATGCTGGCATGTTCTCCTCACCAACAACTTCTGCTGAATGCAAGCATCTGATCTTGATACCCAACTGTTAGAACTATTAACCAGCTTCACTGTACAAAACTTGCAACGACTGCTTTTTTTCATAGCATGCTCATGTCAGGGTTCTAACTTTCAAGAACTGAAGAAAATTATCAAAGCACCCATAAATCCTTCTTCTAACGAATTAACGGATTAACGCATTAACGCATTAACGCGTAACGGCCGTTTTTGGCCTGCCGTAACGAATTAACGGATTAACGAAATTCAAAATTTTTTTAACCCCTGGCGTGACTTCCTAGGATAGGTCGACAAATACACTTTGAGCGGCCAGATTTGCGAAATTGCACACTGTGCGACCGAATAAGGTAGTAGCCCACTGACCCGAGATTATTGTAGCTGGAAGGCTGGGCCTATTGCAAAAGTTCTGCTTACACCACTATTGGATAGTCTCCCATGCCTTACGGTTGAACTGCGGCTCCTCTCACAATAGGTGCAACTGTTTCCGCACAGTGCTGTTCAAAGTTTGCGTGTTCAAACAGTTTCGGTGCAAGCGAATGGTGGAGGATAGGGTTCGGTCTAGGGTTGAGCCATGGTCAAAACTGTCGGATGTGCTGATGCTAGCGGAACAACCTACAACAGGGAAAAGCTGAAACTTTCGGAGATTCTAAAAACCTTAAAAAGGCATACTCTTCCTTAGTGCATTCCCTATACTCATAACTTTGGATAACCTTGTACTTTCCACGGTTTTTTCCTGAACCTATCATCACTGGCTGTCAACGTGTGAACCTTAAGGAAGTTTTAGGGAAACTCTATCGGATGGAAATAAGGAAAAAACTGCACTCTGGGAGATCATGTGGCCCTATATGTGAGTACATAACCAGCAAGAGAGGACTTTGAAAGAAGCGATCCCTCCGGACATCAACCGACCTCTGCTGTTTTCTATTGAAAACAACGTCAACAAAAAATAAAGTCGGTTCAAAGCCGTACTCACCTTCGGCATCTGAGCCGTGGGGTTCAATCTCAGCCTGAAAGGCAAAAACTATTCTTTGTATTTCTATTTATTCCGCATGTCAGAAGAGACCCACCCGCTGCGTCTTTGACGCCGTTGCCTCCACGTTTTTCTTGGCTTGTTGTCCCATGAAGATGTTTGTGATCCTCGAAGAAAAAAAAATTAAAGTTACTATTTTTTGAAGGGAATTTCTCGACCATACTATACATCCGGAACTTCAGAAAAATGAGTTTTTTGCTGTGATTGAGGAACTTTTGATAAATAATTAACTTCTGTAGGTTAGCAGCAGTTTTCTTGGGAACAGTAGCCATACGGCAGATATGGAAACATGCAGAATTTTCTCAGACTTCGCAAGTAGCAGAGCTTTGAGACACTGAACATGGATACCATATCCATTTGTACCGTAACCCACGCATGTAGCTTTTGCAGGGTTATGATGGGATTACTGCCATTATATATTATATATTATTATTATATATTATATATTATATATTATTATATATTATATTATATATTATATTATACCACTCGAGGAGTATAGCACTAGCATCGCCATCGCCGCGGCGACTACGTTTTTGATACGTATCGATTGTGGAAAGTCGCCGATATCAAACCGCCCACAATCAATACGTATCAAAATTGAAGTCGTCCAGATGGCGGCGATGCTAGGTGCTATACTCCTCGAGGAGCATGGCGCCGGCCTAAGACGACACCGTTGCGAAAAATGGTGGTGGTAATCATGAGCAGCATCAGAAACCGTATCCACCGTATTCCTTATCTGACTCTAGGAAGATAGGTTTACGGTACAAAATGCATACTGTATTCGTGTTGGCACTTCAAAGAACACCAATATGCATACTTTAATATCAATATGCTGCAGAAAGTTTTATCGATATTTTGAGGGAGTAGAGCGTTATATCCGAAGAAGGCGGTGCAACACCACTCCGCGATTGGCCGTTGGATTGACCAATTAGGAGCTAGGTTGCGCCGCCCTCTCCAGGTATAACGCTCCATACCCAAATTTCGAGGGTCCCGAAGGGAACAGCGTCGAAATTTCAGAAAAAGCTCAGGATGGCTTGGAAAGAGGAGGAAGTAGCCTCGTACAGAGCAAAAGAACAAGCCTATTCCTGACTCAATGGGTAAACTCCTCAAGAATTACTGCCAATGGTGGAATGAATAATTTTTGCAGGTGATGCGCTTATAGGAACTCCTACTTCGGCAGAATACCATCCAGTAAAACGATGAACTTGGCAAAAAATCGATGCAGGGGGAGTGGCGAGCAGGTGGCGTTCGTCGCAAAGTACGATTGCCAGTGTAATTGTTTCCCCCGAAGAGAAGTTGATGCCGGCAAAATGAATCAAACGGACACGTATTCAACACGAGCAAAAGTCATACGGCCAACGTCGACGCCGACACAGTAGAGTCGTTTCGCAAACAACGAACGATCAGCGCAGTCGACGCTACCGAAATGTGACATGGTACACCGCAGTGCCGATTGAGAACGTGCGTGGACGAGTTTGAGTGACATCGGTTGGGATGAAAAGTGAGTCGTGTTCGAATGTTGCTGGAATGTGGTGGAGAAACTGCCGCTGAAACTGCTGATGAGGATGAGTTTCCCAGCGAAATGAGGATCGATTTGCGGGTCGTAAAGTTCGCGCGAAACTGAGCGTTTCGAAAGGTCGCATTATCAGGGCTGGAATTCATCAAAGTTTACCCTCGCAGACTAACGGATGTTAGCGTGATTGGTTATCGTATAGACTACATAGTGTTAAGAGACGCAGAGTTTGATAGTTGGTTTGCTAACCTGGTTTCGTTAGGTTATGCGTTCATGAATCCCAGCCCAGGAGTCCCTGCCTAAGCAACTACTTATGCTATTTTCAGCGGGTTTCAAGATGGGCAATCCACAAAAGATAGGATATTGTCATGCCACATGTATCATTGAGATTACCCAGGGTAAACGTGTCAACATCACACAATTTTTACCATTATCAATGGGACGTCAACACCCTCACCCTGGTAACCTTTGTGATGCATCCAGGCCCAGGAAAAATACGAACAGCTACTTAAGGGCTGCATGCGTAATTAGGATTACCCAGAGCAAACGTGTTATCACCTCCCCCCCCCTCCCAATTTACCCATCGCTGACATGAGCTTCAACATCTTCACCCTCGGTAATTTCAATGATGAATCCAGGCCCGGGGAAATGCATCATTGGAAGGATGGATCAAATCCAATCCTTGAGTATGAGATTACCCAACGGTAGCAGCTGGGTATAGACAACGTGATGTAAGGGTAAACATATTGATAAGTACTAGGTAAGAGGTAAACTTGGGTACATCAACACTCTTGCCGTGGGTAATTTCAACTATGTATGTATTAGATCCCAGGAGCCGCATGCTTTATTGAGATAATGCAGGGTAAACGTGTTAATGTCCTCCAAATTTACCCATAGTTAACATGATCCTCAGCGTCTCCACCCTGGGTAATTTCAATTATGCATTCATGCCCAGAGAGATGCATCATTGGAAGGTTGGGTAATTTGCAATCATTGGGCACGAGACTACCCGTTCCTATGCAGTTGGGCATGTACAACGTGATGTATGGGTAAACATACTGATAGGTGCACGGTGAGGAGTAAATTTGTGTTTACCGTGTTAACGCGTTTACCGTGGGTAATTTCAACTGTGTGTTAGATTCTAGAGGCCGCATGCATCATTGAAATAACCCAAGGTAATCGTGTTCACCACATACATTCAGCCATCGTTACCCCGGCGTCAACACGTTTACCCAGGGGAATTCAAATGACGTCTCCAGGAGCAAGTAGAAGAAAAGTCACCGAGAATTCATGACGAGTTGGAAAGTTTTGCGAACGAGTGATACCAAACATACAGATGAATTTTAAAGGATAAAAATACAGGTTACTGTGAAAGTGTCAAATGGAAGTCATGTGAGAACTTCGACAGCTGGTGTGACCAAGTCGATAACTCTAAAAACTTCCACTTTCCAGTTGAACTTGATCGACGAGTTTCCTAACGTGGGCATTTGGATTGAGAGCTGCTGCGGGTAACGCAAGGGGAGCAGAATGGAGAATTTCGGTAAATGGGTAATCTGGAGAAGAACTTTGCCGGAGAAGAACTTTTTTTTTTGGTATTCTGGAGAACTTTTTTGGTATCACGTTATTCTGGCTGTAGTTTTCAGGACAGCACAGGAAACCTTCGAGAGCACTATTCACGAAATCCTCGCATCTGATGTAAGATTTTGCTGGATGAAATGAAAAAGAACAAAGTGAATTCAGTGATCGGGACCCCTTCCCACGCGCTACAGTAGCAGAGGGGTAAAAGAATGGAAAAGACGATGTCGATGAGGTGAAAATGGCAAGGAGACTGTCCCGCCTCTTGCGGTTTAGGGTGTGAAACCTGCCCAATCTACTAGAAAAGAGGTTAAGAAAGGTGGTGGAAGTAAAAAAAGAACAAATTGGAGCAAGTTAACGAGGAGGAGCTGGTATGAGCCCTACCGCCAATTTTCAAGAAGGAACTTTTCTTTGCAGGTGAAAATGCCTCGTTCCCGATCATTAATTCTTCCTCCCCACCTCTGGGGTAAAGTGCAAAGTAACTATTGCCTACCTACGAAGCAGTGGCGGCTGCAGGTGAGGGGGCGTCGCCAAATTTTCGGAATCACTTTACAAAATAAATAAAAACTCTGCATTGGTATATTTTTATTTGTTTACTTTTATTATTATTTTTTAAATAAACTTTATTAATTATTTAACTTATTTAATATCATAATTAATATTTTTATCAATTTTATTTCCCATCCGGGTCCCTAAAACGGCGGAGACTCCAATTTTTTCCCACGCCTCCCCTCTCCCGCCCACTTTCTGTGGCCGCCACTGCTACGAAGATGCATATTGCTGTAAAACTTCCTTTTCCACTTTCTCTTTCTCTATTTGTGCCTTACGAGGTGCGGCCGCTCCCCTAGTACTCGCTTTGTCAAAAAGGAACATCGTTGAATTTGACAGTTCACACTCTCATTTGCGCAGATAAACGACAACCTGCATTAGAGAGTGAATTAGTCAGAAAGCTACGTAAATGGTGAACAAGAGAATGAAAGGCATTTCTGACTCATAACAGATCTGGTGAGACACAGCTTTCGAGGAATTTCGACTCTCCGCTGCAGTCGCGCAGAATTGTCATCCTTGCCATACACTGTGCATTCACCGTTCCTCATAAAAAAATCTTTCGGCAAGTGGCTGAATCTGTCGCATTCATTATGAAATGTCACTAATAATATAATAGCTTATACCGCTTTTACAGATGTAAATGATACAAGGACTATTCATACTAGGTGTGTACATTTAACGCGCGTGCGTCTATGTGATGAAGTATAGAGCCAGTCGCATCGTTGGCACAGCTCAGACTCACGCGCTTGCGGTCTCGTCGCCGCAGTGAGCTCCATTCACTGAGATGTAATTACATGTCGCATTGACGATTTCAAGGAAAATCCTTCGCAAATGGATGCGTGCGTCTGACGCGCGTCGAACGCACCTAGTGTAAATTGCCCTACTGTATCGTTGGGTCAATTAATTTCATAATTGCATTCTTGGGTCGGAAAGTTGTCATTTGTGGTCTATTAGAATAACTGATTCGTGCATTCGACTAAAGAATGAAAAACCCGCCAAGACACTGAAATTAGAAAAATTATAGTAGATGCGTGCGTTTGACAAACGTGCGTCTACATGGTGAAGAATAGGGCTAGTCGCATCGCTAACGCAGCTCAGATGCACGCGATTACGACCACACGAGGGCCGCGCGTTCTTTTCATTGAAAGTTGCATGCCGTGACTGGTGTTCCTGGAAGATCTTCCGCAAATGAATGCGTGTGCCTAACTAGTATAAATTGCGCTATTACCACACACGCTTAGGGTAAATTGACCTATTCAGAGATTCAGGACAAGCTGTGTTGTTGTGAGTTACCACGCATGTTTGAAGTCGATTAGAAACGACATTGCTTTGGTCAGCGATCTCTCCGTCACAAATCGTGTCATTCGAAGAAACTGAACACTGGCAGCACTTCAGAAGTACAATCTTTAGATTCACGAGCAGGAATTTCAATGAAAGGTGCCTTCGCCCTCGTCGGAAATGACCCCGGGCTTATAATAAAATTCTTACTTGAGGAGAGACCTCGTGCGTCAAGAGAAACATCAAATAATCATGAAACGGTATGAATGACTTTAAATTAACTGGCAGCTAAAAATTCCACCAAAACGCACGCGCTCTGAAAGAGTAAATGAATATGCTCATTAAATGGCTCTGTGAGCGTAGTTGACGCACATAAACGAAAGAGGATTTGCCGTAACATCAATGCTTCCCAAAAAAGTAAATAGAAAAAAAACTTCTCCAGAAAGAACAGGGATATTTTCCCTGCCTTGTTTAAGGTTTGAAAATGTGCGAAATAGGTTCGGATCTGTGAGGTAGTTTCCAGCGAATGTGGGTACTCTTCACTGATTGTTTTGCGTTACAGCTGCGGGCCTGTTTCATATCCTGCTATTGGCCTTTTTTGCCTGACCAGATCCAATACTCATCTCACTGGTTCGATACCATTATCCTTTTCAGCTCAATAACATCATTTATGAGGCTCCCATTGCCCATATGCTATCGCCCTGCCTTCCTCAATATGGCGATAGATATCGCAGATCTCTTTGCATAATTCTGTGGCAGAACATTAATCTTTCATCCTTCTCATTTTATTGTTCATTTTCTTTATATGTGTACAGAGGCCGTGGAGAGTACTGACCACTTGAGATGACTCGTTAAACGCTCAAAGTTGACATATACAGGACCATTTTCTTCAATACATTAAGAAAACAATACACCAAATTATAAGGCAATGCCAATGTGGCGCTATAAAAGCGCCGAACGTGTGCTCAAACATCCAACAACATCCTTCTGTTACATTAGGGCCTTTCCGGGTTCCTACTGTCATTTCCGCTATACAGAGTGACAACGAACTCTTTAGCCGAGGGTTTGCTGCGATTATTTCTTGCGCTGTGTAGGTGAATCCTATGACGTTGTGCTCATGTAGACTAGTAGACTACCCAACTATTCCCAACATACATATACAATTTCGTTTTCCACAGCTCTATCTAAACCATGTACGAATTGCAAATAGGAAACGAGGTGAAGATGGAAAATCCTGCAAGTAGGGTCTTGACGACGTCTCTTGCGAGAACATCTTGTTTCTATCCAGTAATTGCGAGAATAGAAGCTTTTTCCCTAGAGATAATCCGTTCTCGACCTGATTTTATGGGTCGGGAAAGGCCAATAGACTGCTACCCCTACTTTTCAAAGTAAAGTGGATAAAGTGGTCGGAGTTGATCAATCCAAGTATTGCCACAAGTATTAAATATGGACTGCTCGCGCAAGCCTCTTTTTCCAGGGAAGGAAGCTCTCAAAGAAGTATCGACTGTGTTGAGAACTCTCCAATATCATTAAAAAAAAGTTGAGAGTCCGTGGCCGACATTAATCAGTCCCGTTTGCAAAATGCGACATCATTCGAGCATCCTGGGTTGGGATTGATCGAACTTCAACCGCGCAAACAGCACTATATTTCCGTTGTTGACATACGTCTTTGCAGCCTACTGGAGAACCTCTATGCACATTTACTCACTGACCAATCCGAGAATGGAAGTTGAAAAAACAAGTCAAAAAATTGGTAGAAAATTAATGAGTCGGTACTTCAGTGTGAAATGCTTGTCATAATTATAGTCAGCGCATTATAAAACCCCGGTGATCATGCACTCACTATCTCCTCATCAAAATGAAAAAATGATTACCTCAAAAATGGATAAATTTACGACAAACTATCGTCATATTGTGTTCAGTATATTAAAGAACCCCAGGAAGCATGTCTTTGGTGCTCCCTGTGCGAAATTGGCGAAAATCATTGAGATGGATAAGCCTATCGATAGTTTCTCAGCCAAAAGTGTGCTAGAACCTCCATGCATACAATGATTACGTATTCAACGTTTCGTCCTGATCGGGGTAGATCGCAGTCTGCAATGCTTCCTCATCTAGCGAATGCGCTGCGGTAAGAACACTAGTCGATGCCTCGACTAGTCCCTCGGTTGCGGGCACGGATGGAGCAGAGGCAAAACAGCGGACTGGTAAGCAATCGAAGAGCAATGGTGAATTAGTTCGAAATCTCCGAGTGGTGGTGGGAGTGATAAGTTTTGTTTAAAAACTCCCATTTCGGGACATGCGGAGGAGGGCACTGGGATTTGCGGAGGACTAAATCAGGACTTGCGGTCTGTAACAGACCGGGTCCCCTGACCAAGTCCTCCGGATGTCCTGCAGTAGTCCTACGGATGTGTGCGATACTTTGTCTGAGTACATATACAGTGCGTTTCATAATTATAAGATCACCCCCTAGTTTTGAGTTTTCAGGAGAAGCAACAATCAGGGGAATTTCTTGCTATTTTTGATAGATTTCCCACTTCGAAAAAACATTGTAGCCAAATTTTCGTTTCAAGACCTTTTACCCTAATGGTTTTACAAATATTTCTTACTTTTCATACCGTTTCATAATTATAAGATCACTCCATGAAATTGAACAATTTTCGGATGAAAAAACGGAAATCATGGGGAAGTAATAATAGACGGTTTCTCCACGTTTGTTAGCGATCTCGACATGTCGTCGAGGCATACTGGGAATAAAATTTCTTTACGTTATTGGATCAGTAACATTTCAAGCATGCAGGAGTGCTCGCTTCAAATAATCGACTGCTCTGAACAGAGGTTTTTCGCGTCAATCCACCTGGAAAAGTGTTTTAGAGGTTGCAAATTAGGCTTAGGTCAGAAATACATGCTGGACAAGACAGGACTTCGCTCTTACGCGACCTAAACTGCTCCATTTTTCAGTGGGTCAAGTGGGTCGCACCGACGTCCTGCTACAGAATGTTGCTTTGTCGATGCCCTTCATTCAGGAATGGCCGCAGATGTGCTTCTGGCATCATCTGGAGTTCTGTCGAGTCCATCCTGCATGCCACAAAAGCCTGTTCCTGCCTGCAGGTGTGGCAGAATGCCTTTAGCGACCATGACACGTCACCGCCATAATTGCTTGAGATGAAGTTGACAAGATCCTTACTGAGATCTTGCCAGGGGCACTTGAACCTTGCATAACCATCCAAATTGGATTTGTATTCAACCGAAAACACCGTCTAAATGAGCGCTTCATGACACAGTCCGTCGAAATGCAATATCGTCAACTTTGATCAAACTTCCGCTAGGTTTCTCACTGTGAAATTCAATCGCGACACCATAAGCGGGTAGATATGCTTCGGAGAACTCTTCACTGCTTCTCTAACAATGTTTCTACGGCTCCTCATGCCTCTCCAGACAGCTGACTTGGCATTTTGGATCTCCGAATATGACAGAATCCATTTCTTAGGCGAGGTACTGCACGAAGCAGGTCTGAGAATTCGACGTTCCTTACGAGTAGAGGCCGCGCAAAGGCGTGCAAAACTCGCAACAGATTCGGAGGCACCGGAGAGTGATATGTCCACACACAAAACAAATCTTAGATCTGCGTAGCAATGGATGGGATACTGAGGGTATCATTTTAGAGAGCTTTGATCTGGCCTTCCTCGTCAGAAGAAGACAGACGACCAAGGAGCGTTGCTAAACCTGCATCTTTACCGCGTACTCACCCTTTCGGTCACGTAGGTGTACAGAATCAGTCTTCATTTTGACCAAATTGCTTAATTTCTTGAAGTGATCTTATAATTATGAAACGGTATGAAAAGTAAGAAATACTAGCGCCCCTACGGGACGCTAGGAAGTGGGGTGGGGCAGCCACTTGAAGTTTGTGCAAAGTATTCACACTTTTGGAGACCTCAGAAAATGAGGAAACAAGCGAAAATCATCAACTGTGCCCAAATACAGAACCCCACCTATGAAATGCGTATATTCTGCCATTCTGGCAGCCCAGCTAACGTCGAGCTTCCTACCTTGACTGTAGCCCTGATCAAAGATTCTTCATCACATATCGTCATGTAAATTACTCTCCGG
>JARK01001541.1:158461-173283 GCA_000688135.1 Ancylostoma ceylanicum
GGGGGGGGGGCGCCCGCCACTGCCATACAAGCCGTCTCCACCTACGTTGGCGAGAGCCGCCTCTTGAGGCTCCGCCTCATGTAAGCGAGCACCGCCGGCTGGGTTTTGAACCTGTTCGGGTTCCGCCCCCGTCCCGTTCACCGGGACCCTAGCCTCCTCTTCCTGATGCGCCGACCGTATATCCATAAGACTTACCAAAATGGACACTGCTTCAGTCGAACGCTGCTAGTGGCCAATATGCAAGATCAGAACGGCTCGGTCGATTGGAAGCCACGTTCTGAAAAAGGAAAGTCAGCTAAGATTCCGGAGTCGTTCAACTCCTCACGTAGAGCTACACACAAAAATGAATTTTTCAATCAAATGTTCTCAAAGTAATCACGGTTGACACCGCTTTCGTTCACCAGAACACTAGGTAGAATAATGCGTTTTATTCGCAGACTAAACTAAGCCGCTTCAAGTTTTAAGGCAAGTATAAGTGAACAAAATAAGTGAGGATCAAATATAAATGAGGGATTAAATACAGGACTATACTATGTACAGTTATATACAAGAGGGCACAGTGTGCGCCGACCCAAATCTGACCAATGGGCAAGATTACGAAATGTGCTCACGTGAGGGATTCTCAACGCGAGCAACAGGACTCAGGTGCGGCTGCGCTTACACTGCCGCTATACTCCTCGAGGAGTATAGCACCGCGATTCGCCGTCGCTGGCGACTGTGAGGCCGGTGCGCATCGATTGTGGGCGGGGCGTCGCCGGCGACCGCGGTCGCCAACATTGGCGACCGCTCGTCATCGATATTGGCGATCGATCGTCGCCAGTGTTACACTGCCGCTATACTCCTCGAGGAGTATAGCACCGCGATTCGCCGTCGCTGGCGACTGTGAGGCCCGTGCGCATCGATTGTGGGCGGAGCGTCGCGGCGGCCGCCGACATTGGCGACCGCTCGTCGCCGATATTGAACCTCCGGGACGCTCGCGCTAACTGCGAGAATTTGATCACTTGGATAGTCCAAGGCCTTTTACGGGATTGTCCTATACTACTGCTGTACACCGCTTACGGTGACCACTCGATCGCTACCCTCGCCCTTACACTGCCGCTATACTCCTCGAGGAGTATAGCACCGCGATTCGCCGTCGCTGGCGACTGTGAGGCCGGTGCGCATCGATTGTGGGCGGGGCGTCGCCGGCGACCGCGGTCGCCAACATTGGCGACCGCTCGTCATCGATATTGGCGATCGATCGTCGCCAGTGTTACACTGCCGCTATACTCCTCGAGGAGTATAGCACCGCGATTCGCCGTCGCTGGCGACTGTGAGGCCCGTGCGCATCGATTGTGGGCGGAGCGTCGCGGCGGCCGCCGACATTGGCGACCGCTCGTCGCCGATATTGAACCTCCGGGACGCTCGCGCTAACTGCGAGAATTTGATCACTTGGATAGTCCAAGGCCTTTTACGGGATTGTCCTATACTACTGCTGTACACCGCTTACGGTGACCACTCGATCGCTACCCTCGCCCTTACACTGCCGCTATAGTCCTCGAGGAGTATAGCACCGCGATTCGCCGTCGCTGGCGACTGTGAGGCCGGTGCGCATCGATTGTGGGCGGGGCGTCGCGGCGGCCGCCGTCGCCGGCGGCAGCGGCCGCCAACATCGGCGGCCGCCGTCGCAAATGTTGGCGACGGGCGATCGCCAATGTTGGCGACTGTTGCAACGGCGCCTATCGATTATGGTCTTTCGCAATCGGTCGCCGATGTTGGCGATCCGCCGTCGCCAACATTAGCGACCGGAGGCCGCCGTCGCCAGCGACGGCGAATCGCCGTGCTATACTCCTCGAGGAGTATAGCGGCTACCTTATCGTATACCGTCCTCGATCGGCGCACAGTCAAAGTATATAGATATGGTTAAGGGCCGCCTTGTATAGGGCGCGCCCTGGGAAGCCCCGTCTAGGCGCGGCGAGATAATACAGTCGCGTAAGAGTCCTGCGAGGCCGCGACAGGACTTTCCCACGCCGCGAGATGCAGCTGGCAAGAGATCAATTCAAGGCGCGAGAACTTCCTAATTAAAGAACACCACTTCAAATGAGACGTACGAGAGACCAAAAAGATTAAAACAGCACAAATCACCACACTAGGATTCCCCCGGAGAACAACCAAAAAGAGAATAAGGATAGCAAACACTTTTAAGTGTACAGCATACATCTACATTCCTATTAGAGGTCGCAAATAGATGCGTGCATCTGACTAGTATAAATTGCCCCTACACTAACTACTTCTTGTCCACTGTTCTGGTCATGACCAGAACAGTGGACAAGGAGTAGTTAGTAGTTGAAGCAGAGCACTTGCGTACACAAACAGACAATTTATAGTGTAGCGTATTCAATCAATGTTATAATCATCATCGTTAGCACGGACAATGATTTTTCCTGTTCAAGCCACTAATTCCCTTCTTCCAGAACAACGAGTTCTAGGAGTCGAAGAACTCAACAACTCCCAATCTAACACGGATGACATGGATGATTTTGGAGTATTGGTACTTTGGCAAAGAACCTCCAAGTGAGTCGACCAAATAGTTGATGGAGAGGCCAAAATCAGGAGAATAGCGAGAGAGGGAGCGGGATTCCAGCCTCGCTCTGGTAATTTGTTGTGCGCCTTTCTGTTGAAAAAAGGATGAAGGTTAAGGTGAAAAATGTTTGGATGGGAGTAGGATTTCCCTTTTTATCAGTATTTCCATGACCGTTCCCTTCAGTTTTTGAAGGTGGCCTGGAGCTAGTAAATTCAAGTATCCTACATCGCGGAAGCAAGTTGAACTACCACTTCCCTTCGCCTGGTGACGTGAGGCCGATCGACATATGGTTGCCCCTCAAAGCTCGTATCTCCTGAGTCAAGAGCTCTGGCTCAATCATCCCAGCTAGTGCAGGGATGAAAACAAAAATGGTAAAATCTCGAAGACGAATACATTCGTAGGTGCTGCCTTTAAAAATCTTCTCTAGACTAGTTCGCTTCCTAACACGGCAGCTAAAGAGTTTTCTAGTGCACAAACGAATTCGTTTATTTGGATTCACGGAAATCGGAGGCTTTCCTACATTTTTAGTTGCAGTATCCGCGGATGTGGGACAAAAGGAATACCAAACAGGTCAACTGTTGCAGCAGTCAAATATATTACAAGATCAGAAGAGCGGTTGATTGAGCGTTCCAGATAAAAAAGAAATGAAAATACTCATGGCTTCACTCTTTTCCAGGCTCTCTGCTCAACTTCTGCCGTCAGCTTATGTTCTTGTGGTGGTTGATCAGTGATGTGGGTCACATACCACGAAAATCACCTCTCTTTCAGTTCTCTAAATCTTTTGTCTCAATTCAGTATAAAGTATCACGACACAGATCTTCATGTTTGCAAAACCTCAGTGATAAGTTTACTGTCACATTAGGGATACCTGACAGTCATGTGTATGTCTATATACCAGTCTGTATACCTCTGTGGATAAGCTATGACTGAAAGGTTTCATACGACAATGTTAAAATAAGTGCATTGAAAATAAATGGAGAAGTTCTCCCTAGGTGAGGTATGTTCTGATACCGTTTCGTCATTACGTGTACATGGATGTGGATACCAGACTGTGGAATGTGTCACTTGTGCGTGCGCAGCATCATAACTTGGTATCACAAGTGCTCCAAAATGAATTTTAGAGTGCCAGAGTTGAAAAATTCTTGGAGAGTACGTTTCAAGTGAAGAAGAGAGAAGAAAAGCACATAAAAATTTATTCGAGATTCAATGTACCAGAATGAAGTTATTGCGAGCAATTCAAATATGGTTAAAGTGTCTGTTTTATCCAAACCAGTTGTTGCTGTACCCGGTGTCGTACATGTTGAAGCTCATGCTTTCGCTAACTCCAAATGAGTTACCATAGCTGCTGCCAAATGGCATGAACTGTCTCTTGAATCGGTGAAGACTGAAATAGGAATTGGATGAACAGAGGACCAGAAAAAAGTAGTGTACAGTAAGAGAGGATTACTCACGGGACTCCATTTGGATCAACGGCTACTGGCACATATCTATTAATGACTGCGACAGGAACAGCGCTGAGGACAGCGACGAGGGCTAGGAGGCACAGAAGGACTAGAGCTCGACACATGGTTTCGCTGGTGTTTGCATTCAGCTCCTTCTGAATGTCTTTAATAGAAGAAATGGCGACAGCATTTGGCGAAAGAGATGCCCTGAAAACCTGTTTTTTTGCACTTCGAAGGAACTCTTGCGCGCAAAGGTCAGTGTCTGGCGAGCTCGGCGACCAAAGAACAATTGCCGAACTGATCCGGGAAATGAGATCAGCTAACACTAGGAGAACAATCCACAATTAATTGACGAACCTCGAGGCCTCATGAAAGTACAATTGTGCCTCCGTGCCCAATATAGTGGAGCAAGTGGTAATGAACGCCGTTTCCACTACATAATGCAAAGCGTAACGTACCAAATTGGTACAACGATTTTTTTGTTAAAAACGTGAAGTCAATGGTAAGTGAAAAATAAGGTGATTATGCCATGGGACTGGTGGTACAGCGCACAAATAGGAGGGGAAATTTCAGCTCTTGTAGTGGAAAAACTTCATTACGTATCATCTGACAAACGGGATCTGAACAAGTTCATCCATTGAAATTCCAGTCGGCTCTTATAATTTTTCAGCACAAGAAGCAATATGTGCAGGTCATTACGGGAAATGATGGCGCTGGTGACAATGATGGTCCTGCCTCCACGTAATTCAAGTTGTCGACGGCTAGGCTAGGTAGTGGAACTATTCATGTAACCACTCACTCCATCCACCCCTCCCCCGCAAGAAAGAAACTTTTACTCATTTGCAATTCCCATTCTGTCGACCGCATACTGACATGCGTGGGGACTTGATTTACTTGTTACCTGCAAAAACTGAGTTTCCACGTGTTATGGGGTGATTCGAAGCCAGCGAATATGAGACTTTTTAAACTGATGAGAAAAACAGCACGCTAGCAGCTTTATGCTGTTCTACAGCGGGCCACCGACATTTATTTATAATAATTTTTATTTATTTCTTTCGAAGCAGGCCAATGTCACGCGTACAATACAAGTAATACAGATCAGGACGAATATCAGTGAGTACATTTGAAAAATTGCTGAGGCTACAATGTAAGATGAGTTCGTATTCAAATAAAACGCGAGCAGAGAAGAATCTACTGTTGTGCCTTTAGCCGATGGTCAAGGTATGGTTTAAATCTGTTAGCAGACATGTTTAGCGCACCATCGCTTAGCAATGCAGTGAACAATCCAATAGTTCTGTGCGAGAAAAATTTGATCTGATTTGACTTTCAACCACCGATTTGGCAAGTCTTAAGCCACCGAATCGGTAGCTGAAAGTCAAATCAGATCCCTATTTGATTTACTCAAAAATTCATTGATTAATTAGTAAACAATTGAATAATTAATCAATAACTAATTTAATTAAATTTAATTCTTAGAATTTCTAAACATATTGTGTTAAACAGATATTATTGAAAGAAGCAACACTGCCGCCTTGTTGAAAATACCCGCTGTTGTTTAATTATCCGTATGCAACTCTACAACAGTGCCACTGGGTTCCTACTTCCTGATATCAACCACCGGTCATGGAGAGTCGTAAGTATGAAATGAGTGCAGGTGTGGAACCGGTAGACTGCTTCATTACCTATTAGCATGATTGTTATCCTATTTATATTGCCCCGGCAGTACATTACTTATGGGTGTCGAGAAAAGGGCAATTTATACCAGATGCGACTTGCGTGCGACTATCAGGCGCACGCATCCATTTGCGAAAGATTTTCGATGAAGACCGGTCAACGCGGCATGAAATTCTCAATGAAAAGAAAGCGCGACCATCGCGATGCCACAAACGCGTGCGACTGCTATGCGACTGCGATGCGACTACTCCCTATTCTTCATCACATAGACGCACGCGCGTCAGTCGCACGCATCCAGTATAAATTGCCCTAAACTCGACCATTTTTTTATGCAGTGTAGTTATTCAAGTATCGATACTATGTGAATTATTATGCAATCAATTGTCTTCCTGTACTCCATGTCATGTATAGAATGTTGCGGTTGCGCGGCTTATCAGATCTTCGCCGCTATAAAGCATCGAGGCAAATTGAAACTTCATCGACGCATCGACCCACGCCCCGTTCTCAAGTGTTGCCTCGTTGCCCACCGTGAACCCAGACTAAGAGCAAGTGGACTCAAGTTTCAAGTTCAAGTGTCGTCGATCGTTGAACTTCTGCAGCTCAGCTTCAAGTTAAGGCACGACTGAGTCAAGTCCATTTACTCTCCTGGAGCCGGACGAACAAGCGGCAAGTACGTACGACCACAATATTCGGATGCATGAAGATTACCTATTTTATTGTTATTGGTGCTATTAAGATAAAGCAATCAAGTCTCGACTTGTTCAGAAGCAACACTACTCCCACAAGTCCCGCGCGGCATTAAGTTAAAAGACAATTTCACTGATCACTACAATGGGCAAATCTGGACCGCAACAAATATGCAAGATTTCTTGAAACAAACAACGCATCCTGGTTACTTCGAAGGGTTATACAAGTAGCTTCTTACACTTTTCCAGCCCTTTGTCGAAATATGACATTCATGAGTACACTCCTTGGACGCACTGAAAGGCTCTGGATAAACCACAAACCCCTAACCTTTGCTCTCTTTCGTTGAATTTTGACCTATTGCGGGACCTTTGGCGAGAATGAGCAGGAACTATTTAAATTCGTTGGATCAGTCGTTCCTTGGTCGCTAGGCTCGCCAGACAATGACGCGCAAAAGTCTCTTCGAAGGGCAAAAAACGGGTTTTCAGGGTATCTCCTTCGCCAAATGTTATTGTCATTTCTTCTATTAAAGACATTCAGAAGGAGCTGAATGCAACCAACAGCGAAACCATGTGTCGAGCCCTAGTCCTCCTGCTCCTCCTAGCCCTCGTCGCTGTCCTCAGCGCTGTTCCTGTCGCAGTCATTAAGAGATATGTGCCAGTAGCTGTTGATCCAAATGGAGTCCCGTAAGTAATCCCCCTTTACTGTACAGTACTCTTCTTTTGATTCTCTATTCATCCGTTTTGTTTCAGGCTGCACCGATTCAAGAGACAATTCATGCCATTTGGCAGCAGCTACGGTAACTCATTTGGAGTTAGCGAAAGCATGAGCTTCAACATGTACGACACCGGGTACAGCAATAACTGGTTTGGATAAGACAAATGCTTTAACCGTGTTTGAATAATTTGCAATAATTCTTCATTCTGGTACATTGAATCTCGAATAAATCTTATTCCATGTGCTTTTCTTCACATGAAGCTGCATTTACGTTCACTCGAGTTTTTCATCACTGATATATCAAATCTTCATGTTGTAATTTATCCACCATGGTATACAGACATATACTTGACTGGCAGCTATCCATGCCGATCTGCGTGAATGGAGTTCTGCAATCATGAAGATCTGTATCACGACACCTTGAACAAAATTTTGGAGAACTAGAAAGAACAATATTTCTGGTATGTGCACCACAGCAATCACCGATCAATTATTACAAAGACGTAAGCTGATGGTTGAAGTTGAGAAAAAGTCTATTAAAAAAGGGATCCGTCCATCCACTTTCTAGCTTCAAACCGCTTGGAATTCAATAATTATCCATAGTATGTATATACTGGGTGCGTGTGGCGCAGTGGTAAGAGGCTCGCTGCGCACGCACACGGTCGATGGTTCGATCCCGCGCCCGTGGCCAACCAAGCCGTCCATCCCTCCGGGGTCGGTAAATTGGTACCAGAGGAGCCTGGGAGGATGAAGCACTGACTTGGTTCATCGGATGCCCCCCGCAAGTCACTGTACAGGGCACATACGCATTCAACGCCTCTACGATTTGTCAGATGAAGTCGAATGCGTGACGTGACGGGATAGATCAACGCCGACCACTTTATCCACTTTATGTATATACTGAATTATGTAAAAAGACAGCCACAACACATTTTGGGCGCCTACGGTGGCGCGGAGGTAGTTTTTGCACAGATAATACCCCTTCTCTGGAAGTGTTTGTTCCGAAAACTGAACAGTTTTATGAGAGCAAAAATAAGGTTGTGTTCTTGAAAGAACACAGTTCACATGAATATATAATGAAAATAATATTTACAAGGAAGCGGAGATGAATTCCTGCACAAAATCGGCTTGAAGACTTCTGTTAAAGCTATTTCCACTTTTTTTCAGTGTTTCAGTAAGAAAGTGAGGCTTATTATTTTGACATACTCTCCGTCTTAAACATTCAAGGACAATTTCCCTTACTATACAGTCAGTGATGGTGATTCATTTTGATATGCACGCTCATATCGCGGTCAATTTTTGAGTATTCTCACCTGTCCTTCGATCTTATAGCCGTGGTAGGTAGACTTTCAAAATCCATTTGACGTTTTTCTGTAGCGAACGCCCAGTACTCTTCAATATGTTCTTAGCATTCTTTTTGGAGAAGCTCTAGGATTGAACAAATGAACAACGAAGGATGAGGTATAAAAACCCCAAAACTCAAGATAATTCGAAAAACTCGCATTGAAGTTCTGCCCCGTAGCTTTGGACCACCCTATTATTTTTCTCGGATGACTATTCAAGGATCCAAAATGAATGATCATTGGATGGGGTAAGGTCTGCCGATTATGCTAAGTGGATAGGACTTCCAAGCCAACATTCTTGATCTTCTCTTGACATACTTTTGCAATATGAAGTTGGCGAACTCGTGACTGACCATTCCTTGTGAGAAACACCAGCAACATAGAAGGACCTCGCGCAGCTCGGCTTTTGTCTGTTTCCAGGCCGGCTCTCGTGAGAAATCAACTGATGGTGCCCTGTACGATTTGTATACAGGGTCCAACTTCCATCCTCAGTGAGGATGTCTGTCAGGAAGTGCCTCCCTCACGCGGTATGCACATCTTCTTTGTCGGGAGCCGTCCAAAACTTGGATGGCCTTCGGAAGTAACATCGTCGGCACAGAAGCGTTGCACTACTATCGATATGCCGTGAAATCGTGGATATTATTCTCCTAAAATGTGACTCAGTTATTGGTGGTGGCGTT
This sequence comes from Ancylostoma ceylanicum, assembly GCA_000688135.1. Taxonomy (NCBI): domain Eukaryota; kingdom Metazoa; phylum Nematoda; class Chromadorea; order Rhabditida; family Ancylostomatidae; genus Ancylostoma; species Ancylostoma ceylanicum. Next base: position 167,565 of record JARK01001541.1, read on the forward strand.
TAACGCAGGATGGAAAACGATTCAGATAACTTGGGCCATTGTTACTCACAGAGTGAGAGAGCTTCCTTTAAATGCCTTTCATGTCGAAGATTCAAGAATATTCCACCTTATATCAATAGAAGGTCCCATCTTTCAAGTCGCCGCGTTTTAGAAATGAAAAAAAAAGAGTCGCAGAACTTTTCAAACAACGCGATATTTGCAACAGCGAGGCTGGGCGGGTACGCGGACCAATGTTGAAATTTACAAGACCGAGCCAGAGCATGGCTTTGCAGCGCTCTGTCTCGGATCCGTGTGCCACTTACCTTGGGGCCAGTAGAACTCGGAAAACATCCACAGGAAGCTCAGCTTCGACGCGCTTTGCGGATGACAATGACTTTCTACGAATCTATAGTGTTTGACTTATTTTTTTCTGTAGTAGGTTTGATCTTCTTTGTCTCAGCGTCGGTGAGGACATAGGGGTCCTCTAATACGCGGAACACAATTAAAGCAATCGTTATAAGCGAAAATATCAATTTAATTATTTTCCTGTTTTGCTCAGGAGATCATTGAAGACTAACATCTCATTAACAAACGCTCCACATACGAATGCCTGTTTCTTATTTCATTGGCTTTTCGCTCTTTTTGCCCCTGGCAGTGAAAGCGTGCCTGGAGAGGGTCTTCAACAAGCAAAACATGTATGTGAGAAACAGTGCGCGAAGATGTCGATTTATTGATTTTTCGCTTTTTCACAAGGACGGACAAGAACGCGTTTAATGAGGCTCCCAAACACGCCGAGCCTATGTACAGTGGGCGTCAGTGGCGGTGACCCGTCTGCGGCCTCGAGCAGAACGCGGCGCGACCGCACCGCTCACGCTAGAATCGTCGCCGCAGTGGCTTATCTGGGTTTCCTTGATAGTTGTTCATCATATTTGATGATAACTAATGAGAAAACTAACTGACTGTCAAGAAAACCCCATAATTTGATGTCACGGACAGGATTCTCGCTCGAGCGACGCGGCCGCGGCCGCGCCGCGTCCTGTTCGAGGCCGTAGACGAGTCACCGCCATTGACGCCCACTGTATGGGAAGCACTTTCTATAAGTCTATTATCCAAATACCTTTATTAACTTTTTTACATACGGGTTGGTGGAAAAGGGTCACCTGTATTTATAAACATTACAGAGATATCGTCCTCATTAGTGTGATGTAGCCGGAAGTGGTTTAAAACTCTAGCGAAGCCGGCATGCCGTCTAATCCATGCGAAAAAAAACCGAATTGATGAAAAAGTGATAAGTGTGCTCGATGGTTTTGAGTTGGATGATTCGTTGGGTTCCTACTTCGCATCGCAGCCCGCAGTGCCTTCTATTTCCATCGGCAGGCAAATCCTTCCAACCTTCATTTTGTGATAGGAACGGATGCATTGCAAACTGCCTAGTATTCGGGTGATCTTGCCTTGTTGAGTCAGAAGGTACAAGGGCACATATTAACGTGAAGGGTACAAGTTTGTTATGATCAGTGGATCCTCTAAGTCCTCACCATGCAGCTAGTGGAAAAATGAATGTGTATTAAACAAGCTCTCAGTTTTTGTTAGTGTATATTTACAGCGAATGAAGTAAAATAACCTAATCAAATTCGCTGAAAGATTGAGACATTTGCATCAACTTACAAAGCGCAAAATTTTTCACGAGTGGTGCATTTTATTACCTCTCTAATCCTCAAAGTTCCTGGTGTTGAAATGTAATTAATTGTCCTTTCCTTCTAGATTTGTAGAGATTTGAATGTGAGCTAGCGAGAGCAATTGCTCCAGATGTGTCTTATCATATGAGGTCATAACACCCTTATGACAACTACAAGCATTTTTCGAATGCATAATCCTTCGGATGAGAAACAAATGCGTCTGTCGAACGAGGTGTAAAAGAAACCTTTATTAGTAGCAATTCAAACCTAATTAAAATTATTACAGTGGTGATCTTATCCGAACCAGTTATTGCTGTACCCAGTGTCGTACATGTTGAAGCTCATGCTTTCGCTCATTCCCCAAGAGTTGCCGTAGCTTCCGCCAAATGGCATGAATTGTCTCTTGTATCGGTGAAGACTAAACAGAGACTGGATGAATGAATAATCAAAAAAGAGTACAATACAGTAAGGAAAAATTACTCACGGGACTCCATTTGGGTCAACGGCAATTGGCACATATCGGTTAATAACCGCTACTGGAACAGCGCTGACGACAGCGATGAGGGCTAGAAGGCATAGAAGAACTAGAGCTCGACACATGATTTCGTGTTTGCTTGCAATCAGCTCCTCCTAGTTGTCTTTCCTTAAATAGAAGAAATGACGACGATGTTCGACGAAAGAAATGCGATAGGAGCCGGTTTTTTGCACTTCGAAGGAACGTTTGTACGTGAGGTCACTGTCTGGCGAGCTCTGCGGCCACTGAACCACTGCACTAGTCCATGTCTAGCGACCTCTACGGCCAAGGAACGACTATACTTGCTCAGCGAATAGAGGTACTTGCTGCTTGTTCTCTACAAAAGATTCGGAATCAGGTCAAAATTCACTCAAACAGAGCAAAGATTAGGGAATTCACGAACATCGGATGAGTCATGATTTTGCATTCAACTCATGGTCTTTCGATTAGTCAAAGGAGTGTACCTATGAATTCCATTGTTTGACGAGGCTCTGGAAAGGTATGAGAAACTTTCCGTACATCAACTCAATATCGACGGGATATGTTTTTGATCTCGAAAAAAATCTTGCGAATTGGTTGCAGATTTGAAGATGAAAGGTATATTCCCTGGTATTGTAGGTATGGCTCACAGCCATGATAACGAAAAATTGTAATGCTATTGTATTATATTTTAACTAGAACCCATTCCGCACCCAGTACTTTCGAATTTCTACGCACAGTGGCGGCACATCATGCTGCCAATTTTGGGCGATCAAGTGATGAGAATATAAAATGTGTATCTCAGGAAAGAACTATCAGGACAGTACTAGACGATATAATAAGACATAGTGTTGTCCTGCTTGATTCAACTTTCTTTATCCGAGAAATGTTACTGGATGGAATTGCACGCATTCTTTTCGCATATAGAGCTCAAAATGCAATGCTTTTGGAGATATTTCCGTTTCGCTCTAGGATCACTTTGTTGAATCTAAGAAAAATGTGTTTTTATTTTCAGACGATAGCATGTTTTGCTATAGTAGTTTTGACAAACAATTTCTCACCTAATGGAAGAGCCAGACATGAGTATGTATATAATTGCGCAAAAAGGATTCATAGTGATTCCAAGGATGAAGCACGCATTTCAGCGGCGGATTTTTTCTGTGCTCGCGGTAAAGAACAGGAAGAAAACTCTCACAGCGCTTTGATCCATACTCGAACTGGGTTCTGATTGCTTTCATCATAAGGCTCCTTCCTTAGACTTCCTTAGACCAGGTGAATACACTGCACCAACCGCGCCCTTGATATCATGCTTTTTGTTAGTGAATTATTGTGAATGGCAGCCTTCGTCGTTTGGAAAGAGAATGTTCGCCCTAAGGCACTCTACTGTAAAAGGCAAGAGCTAGATGTGGACAACGTCTGTAGACTCCATACGGCTGAAAATTAAGATGATGTTGAAGACGATTTCTTGAGAGAAATCGCTTCCAACTTCAAGACAAGATTATTTTTGCTATGGGGTCCAGTGAAATTGGATAATAATATGATGTAAGTTCAGGAACTCGACCTCTAAGTTATCTTCAAAAAGCTGAAGCCATGTTAGATAAGCTAACATCAATGTGTCTGGAGCGGCCGGTGGTAACCCTAGCGCAGCGTTCGTTTTCAGTTTTGATCGCTGCGAAGATTCAAGACACCGGGATTTGGGTTCAGCAGCATTGCAACGGTGCTTTGGCGTCCTTAAATGGAGGAGAGTTAGTTCGTTAGGGTAAATCCAAAATTCCAGACTCTTCCTGACAATTGATGGATTTACCACATGTCCAAATTATTGGTTTTTAGTTCTACCGAGCCTTTTCAGTTAAAGCAGCTGCGCCCTATTAGGCAGGCATATATAGTCAACTCCAAAAGTACGCAGACAAGACTTGGGACCGCGGCGCGGCTCTCTCGCTGTCTGCTGCACAAATTCAGCGGGGCTTGGAGGGCAGAGACACGGAGGAAAACCGTGCCGCGGTCCCAACTCTTGTCTGCGTACTTTTGGAGTTGACTATACCTCATTCTGCGACGCTTGGATTTTAGCAGTACCCTTGAAATATTGCATATTCACACAAACTACGAGCAACAACCCTTGAGATACCGTTATTGCTTTTTTCTGTGCTCCTCAATAATCCTTCCCAAACTAGCCAAAAATTTATGTCTACCACATTGGCCTTAAAGGGAATTTTTACAACAATTAGCTTCGCCGCAACTTGCTCAATAAGAGTATGTCTTCGGAATCGCAAAATATCCTTTCCGAAGCAGGCAATGAGGGTGCAGCACTTTGTGATGCACTGTTGCGTTGCCGATGCATCAACGCGTCGGGCTTGTTCTTTTTTACAAAGATTACGAGTATTTTAGACGAGGGCAAGGGTATGTACCTCTACGGTTGAGCAGTTGTATGTGCCTCTACAGTTCAGCAGTTGAACTTTGGAGTTTGCAAGAAAAATATTTGTGCTCAGACGGACATACGAATTCCTTCACTCTAGTCCATGTTCTTCCACATGTTGGCTCATGCACCATCGTTCCCGTCGCAATATGGAACGGTGCCGGCCTGGGTTCTCCACTGTCGCCGAGGTCGGTTTCATCGTTGGCACCGGTGCCCAAAAGTTTCTGAGGAGTTACTCAACCAAGAAAGGGCGTATCTCATTTCTTATCTGCCGTTCACTGCTCTCCCGATAAAACCTACTCTAGGAATTCATCGTTTTATGATTAGCCCTTTCTTGGTCACTGAGATCGCCCATTTTTGCAGGTGTTCCAGCCCCACAGCCTATCAGATTGTTTCCTCAATGTCGGCTGAACAGCAGACTTAGGGATGCAATGAAGTCTTCATGAATACATATTCATGATTTACGAATAAAACAACAAGAATTTATAAAATTTATTCCTAACAACCGAAAACTAAAGAAGCTGTCAGCATTATCCGAACCAGCCATTGTTGTAGCCAGAGTTGTAAGCGTTGAAGCTCATGCTCTCGCTCATTCCCCAAGAGTTACCGTAGCTGCCTCCGAATGGAAATCCCCATTGCCTCTTGTATCGATGAAGCCTGAAACACCACAGTCAAAGGAGAACAGAAACATAAGAATGTAAAGAGACATATGAAAGAAGGAAAGTGCTCGAAAAGAAAGAATGACTCACGGAACTCCGTTCGGATCAACGGCAACAGGCACATATCGTTCCACGACTGCTACTGGAACAGCGCTGAGGACGGCTACCAGGGCGAGAAGGCACAATACAACTAGAACTCGGCACATGGTTATGTGAGAGCTGTCTTCAACTATTTTTGAATGCATTTTATACAAAAACGCCATCGTCATTTAACGAAGACGTCTGGGTCAGGACCTGTTTTTTACACTGCTCAAGAGACCTTTGAGCACGAGGTGTTATCGTGTGCCGTGTGCTATAGTTAAGGAACCAGAAATGGACCGATCCGGCGAATTCGATCGACCCAAACTCTGCAGCAATAGCATGTGGCACCTTCGAAATACAATAAGATTTTCTTTCTCTAGGCATAAACAAGTTGAGTACTCTTCAGCGGGGGGTGGGG
>JARK01001541.1:173891-189938 GCA_000688135.1 Ancylostoma ceylanicum
GGGGGGTGGTGGGTGCGTCATAGCTAGAAAGAGGGTGGGCGAGCTGTGCGATTGGCCAGTGGCGTGAGTTGACCAATCGCGGAGCTTAGGCACTCCGCCCTTTCCAGTTATTACGCTCCACACCCTCGCTGGGTGCATCACCTGCAGGAAAGGACCATAAAAGAATCAAAATATCGAAGTAAGTAGTGCTAACACTCCTTAAACACTGATAATGCACAACGAAGAGAACGCGAATGAAGCGCAGGCTTTTTAAATGCATAGTCGCAAAGTTGACTCAGTGTGGTCAAGGGTTACACTAGCACCTTGTCTCCAGCGCCATGCAAGGAATTGACAAAGACCATACACGATTTCTAGGATCTCCACCCTTTCCTGGGATTTCCTACATCTTATGTTTTTAGTACAAGGAGTACAGTCATGAAGTAGGAAGAAGGGCTGCTTTAGAGCTCCTTTTTCAAGTAACCGAGATTCAGACTAGGTTTCTAGGCTACCAGTTTCATGAACTGAACCCCTCGGTTGTCCAGTTGAAAGATACCGGTAACAGTATGAACTTCAAGGTAACGTACCATATATTAGGACCGAAAAAAATGGAATACTCAACCAATCCAGTAGATAAATCTACGATCCGATTTGGAAAACTCGAATGTTTGAAGTAGAGGAAGTCCTACATGCCGTTTTATCCCTGTTCGACGCTTATATGCCCTTTCCATTTCAACCACACAAACCATTGACCTATTCAAAATCGTATTTGAATAATGTAGCTACTTCATTATTTGGTCGCAAGTTTACCTAGTATTTATCAGGCAAATAGTGTCATGCCCCTTTCATTTGCTTTCTAATTATAGGCATCGAAAACTTGTTAACCCATATCTGACAAGTGTATTACCAATTTTGTATCCATCCGAAACAAGCAACATTACACTGGTGCTTAGCAATCAGCAAGTTGTTGGCCTACTTTCGAGGTTTGCTGAATAGCGATAGCAATGACTCCTCTACTTGTCTTTCAACCACCTGACCGGTCATGGTCGCTATGAAAGACCATCCTGCAAACTGACGTCAATGAACAGCGGCGCACAACAGCTCGGATATTAATCAAAGTTCTCCCAAAGTGCAAGTTTATTTTGCGAAGCCAGGCCATGCGCTTTGGTGTAAAGTGACGTTAATAGAGCATTACTCACTACGGAAGGGGATCTCTTCCTTGTTCCGTCAACATCCTACCTTAGCAAAACAGAACACTAAATCAGACGACACCTGATAGAACGTCAAAGACTAAAAAACCGGACAACAAAGATTGCCACTGAGTTGCACCATTTTTGGGATAACCGAGAACAGTGAATTTATGAAAGGGACAGATTCGAGCACAAGCTCGGGGGGGATGCTAATGTTGGAGTAATTTTTCTGGAGTGAGTACTTGTAATGTAAAGCAATAGATTGAATGAAACCGGACCTGAAAAAGAAAAAAAAAACTGAAAAGGGACGTGAATAGGGGGAATACGTATACCTTAAGTTTGTCATGAGCGCTGGAACTTTTGAACTTGTAGTGTCCGAATGCGTGTGCTGTGGCTGAGTGGAATATTTTATACTGTATAAGTGAAAGTGGGGTGCGTGTGGCGCAGTGGTAAGAGACTCGCTGTGCGCGCACACGCTCGATGGTTCGACCGCGCCCCTGGCCAGCCAAGCCATCCATCCCTCGGGGGCCGGTAAATTGGTACCAGAGGAGTCTGGGAGGGTGAAACACTGATTTGGTCCATCGAAAGTCCCCGCTAGTCACTGTATAGGGCACATACGCATTCAACGCCTCTATGATGCTCAGAGGAAGTAGAATTCGTGGCGCATCCCACCTGACCGGATAGATCAACGCTGACCACTTTGTCCTTCAATCCTTAAGTGAAAGTGAGGATTGGTAGAAGCGAATGCCTCTCACAGCGTACCGCATCATCCTGACTAGAAATGCCATCTACAACGTAAAGTAGGCCAGACCCTTTTCTCCCCTTGAGTTTCATTTCTAGTTATGAGGACGAATACAATAGGATCATCGAATAGTCGATGATAGCCTACGTTTTGCATCTGCCTTCTATAAATATGTATATAAATGTTTTCGAGCTTTTTGTTCCTTCATTTTCACTAACTATAATAGATTCCTGTGTGTTTTACTAGGACCCGACGGGGTTTTAGCATGCTATAGACCACAAACAATTAAGCTGGCCTCGTATGGACTAGTCTACAGCTTGTGTCACTTTAGTCGTTTGAGGATTTCCAAGGTTTCGTGAACCCCCTCCCTTGAGGTCCCCCAATCCGTTTGCACAGGGTCCCAGACGAATTCGTTCGCCATAGGTTAAGTTGGTCATCCGAGCCTTGGTTGCTCTAGGCTTAGCAAGGTGCGTTCTCGTGTCGGAAACAGGACCGAGGCAGGGGACCTTTTCACCTACTGCAGGTGGAGAACGACAAGTTGATTTTCAACATGAGTTAGAGCTAGTCCTTTTATATAATAGTTACCTCGACCACTCCCTTATGCAGGGTGGACCAAAAATACGGTGACAACACGTGTTTCTCTTTTGAAGATGCGTGTTCTGCCTAGAAATCAAACTCAACTAGGAGGTTGTTTCGGAGCATTCCATCAGTACAGTGCGCCAGCGCTTAGGTTACGTTTGGATCAAGAATGGGGAAACAATACATTTTAGAACCTGCTGGAGTTGTCGTGCGGATATTCAATTGCCCAGAACAGAATCAATTGGGTTAGTAGTTAGTCGAAGCATCCAAGAACTTGGCTTCTTCTTTCACCCATAGACATCCAGAGTTTCCGAAAAAGTACTCAAAAAAACGAAGGATCAATTTGACACCAACCATTTGCGCGCCGCGGTTCGCGACATCAGTGAATGTCTCAAGGTCTGATTTCTAGCGAATGGAGGATATTCCTGTAGGTTGTCCGGCTTTTTCGTCAGTAGGAGGCAATGAACATAAATCATATGACAGTGCTCCAAATTACAACAAAATTCATTTTCTAGCTGCCATTTTCTTTGTTACCGTATTTATGGGCTCACACTGTAGTTATGGTGCTATATCCAGTCGTGGTTCCCTTTTGCAACTTTAATGCTTTTCTGGTGCACCTTTGAGTGTATTTCAATAAATAAAGAATGTATATTCAATATCATACACTATAAGCTTTACTTGACCGCCGCTTTTGTACATAGAAGCTTCATTTAATCGGGAAAAGCGTGAAAGGCCGAACTTTTTTTCGTCTTAAGATTTATGAACCTCTCTTTTATTCTTTGAAAATTGATTGTTTCCATAAGAATATATTTATATTTTGTCTTGATCAGTAAACGATGAGCGCTTCTTCGTTAGTTTTTTATTCAGTGAGCTTTCGGCGCTGAGCGCCTTCGTCAGACCTTAATACNNGAGCGAAGCCGGGTATACCGTCTAGTCTCTATATATAAAGTAGAAAGTCTGTGCGTGTGTGTGTGTGTGTATGTTTGTGTGTGTGTATGTATGTATGTTCCCTATGGAAATCGCGGAGAGTTAACCGATCGGGACCAAACTTTGCACACATATACATCTCGGACTGGAGAAGGTTTTAGGCTACTTTGGGTTATCGATTGACTTATCGATTTATCGATTTTATCGATTTTTCGCTATTTTTGCTCAGGGGTCGGTGAGGACATGTCTACTAGGGTTATTCGATACGCTGAACACGAATATGACAACCGTTTTGCATGAGGTATTGATTTATCGATTTTATTGATTTTTCGTAATTTTCGCTCACGGGTCGGTGGGGACACGTCTACTGGGGTTATTCGATACGCTGAACACGAATATGACAACCGTTTTGCATGAGGTATTGATTTATCGATTTTATTGATTTTTCGTAATTTTCGCTCACGGGTCGGTGGGGACACGTCTACTGTGGTTATTCGATACGCTGAACACGAATATGACAACCGTTTTGCATGGGGTATTGATTTATCGATTTCATTGATTTTTCGCTATTTTTGCCCACGGGTCGGCGAGGACATGTCTACTGGGGTTCTCCAATACGCTGAACACGAATATGATAACCGTTTTGCCCCAAGTATTGATTTATCGATTTTATTGATTTTTCGCTACTTTTGCCCACGGGTCGGCGAGGACATGTCTATTGGGGTTCTTCAATACGCTGAATACGAATATGACAATCACATTCCACGAAAACGTAGAGTTATTGATTCTGTCGATTTTTCTGCCTTAGTGATAAGTAAGAACACGTCCACTAAGGCTCTCCAACACACTAAACGTGAATATAGCAAGGATTTTAGAAGAACTGCTCCTATTTTCTGACAGAGGTGAATGAAAAAGGATTTCTGGGCTGACCATGAAAATGACGAGCACTATGAAAGGATCGTTGGGTTTAACAGTTATCGTCATCAGCGTTAAACTGCCGGGAGAAATGAAATACCCGAGCGAAGCCGGGCATACCGTCTAGTTCCACATAAAGATCGCTCATTGGGCGCGTGTGGCGTAGTGGTAAGAGGCTCGCTGCGCACGCACACGGTCGATGGTTCGATCCCGCGCCCGTGGCCAACCAAGCCATCCATCCCACCGCGGGTCGTAAATTGGTACCAGAGGAGTCTGGGAGGATGAAGCCACTGATTTGATTCATCGGATGCCCCCCGCAAGTCACTGTACAGGGCACATACGCATTCAACGCCTCTACGATGTTCAGATGAAGTCGAATGCGTGGCGCATCCCTCGTGACGGGATTGATCAACGCCGACCACTTTATCCTTTTATCCTTTAAAGATCGCTGAAAACTCAAATAGCGCCCAGTTTACGCAACGCAGGTTTATTTGAGGTGATGAACACGATTATCGTATCCATTTTGCATTGTGGCTATGTTCTTCTAGGGCCACGACGGGTATAGTGGGCGTAGATAGCGGTGGCCTTTACGCGGGCTCGAAAGGCACGCGGCGCGGCTGCGCTGCTTGGGCTGGAATCCTCTCCGGGGCAACAAACTATGGGGTTTTCTTGATAATTGATTAGTTTTCTTATCAGTTAACATCAAATGTGATGAGCAACTATCAAGAAAACCCAGATTCGCTTCTGCGGCGACAAATCCATCGTGAGCGGAGCGGTCGCGTCGCGTGCCTTCCGTGGCAAGACCACTGCCCTCGACGCCCACTGTATAGGTTTTGCATACTGGTGGTAACTCTGAATGTGATCACGATTATCATAATTTTTTCTCACCAAGCTGACCCTGTCTTGCTGAAATACACACCTTTATCTAATTTTCACCGTGATACCCAGAAATGGGTTTATGGCACGAGGCCTACGCCCCGTAAAGCACCTGCTAACACGGTACTCGTATTCAGCACATGAAGTAATTCCCGTATGTAAGGGTTCAGCGAGAAAAAACCTTAAATTTTTGAAACATCCATTTTTGGTACAACAGTACGATTCTGTACATTTCTGTAATAAAAATAATGTTGAGATAGTAGAGCATGCTGTTGTTTTGAAGTAGAAGGCATTACACATATAGTTCTGACTTGCAGCCTGCTGCATAGGTCTGCCAGGATTGAAAGGTTTCCCAGGACATCCCTCCCCAGATGGTCTAGATGGGACACCAGGTAGGTCATATTACCCTTGTACTCACAGGAATTCCAAGCTCTACCCGGTTTAAGGTCAGCCAGGACGACTTGGTCGTCCGGCGGAGTTGGATTCTCGAGTACTATGTGAACGTGAATGCCCATCTGGAGAACCAGGGTGAGTTGTTACTCATCGCAGACCTTCACTACTCCTCCCATTTGTTATCAATCCTTCTTTATTATATCAGTCTTTTCTAACCATTACTCTACCGATTTTAGATGAAGATGTAGAAACCGTGTGCTTCCAGGAGACCCGGTCCTCCTGGCGAGAAAGGAGAACGTGGCCAACGTGGCCGAAGTGGTCTACCGGGAAAACCTGCCCCTCCCTCTCCATCTGGCGAGCCCGGCGAGATGGGTGAAAAAGGATTTAGAGGTGTGCCAGGAGCTCCAGGAGAACCGGGTGAACCTGGAAAAGTCTACACAGCTGATGGCCCGCCGGGAAAAGAGGGAGATCAAGGCCCACGAGGACCACCAGGAGAAAAAGGAAGGAAGGGGAAGGATGGTGAAGATGGTAAGGAACCGAAACACACGATTCGCTTGAAAATGAACATAATTTATCAAATATTAACTTGTTCAGGTCTGGACGGTCTGCCTGGGGAGCGTGGGTATCCAGGACTGAAAGGAGAGAGGGGACCGAGGGGCAATATCGGACCGCCAGGGCCGCCAGGACCAAAAGGATTGAAGTGGCCGTGTGAAAGCTGTCCACCACCACGAGTTTCGCCGGGATACTACAAAATGTCTGTTAAGACGTAGCCATTGTGAGGAGTGCTTTCATGGTTTTGTTCGGTCATTTTATGAGTATACGCGTTCTGAAGAGCATTTGAGCCATTAGCCCTACCCCTTGAAGTTATTATTGATGAATCTCTTGATGTTCACTAATACATTACGAAACTTGATTACCTGTCTTTTCTTGTGAGAAAATGGCTCAATTACAGGATGAAAAACTTCTAGAATTTGTTCGTTCGATTTCTTTTACGATTTACAGTTGCCTTCATGCTTGTTGTTCGTTCATCTTCTCCATCCGTCCAGATCATCAAACACACTGGATAAAACGTGAAGCGTCATTTAGCTATAGAACAGTATTCAAAAGGGCATTGCTTCAAACACATTTCAACTTCCTTTTTGTAAAAGTACAAGATATCCTCACCACTGAGTGCGTGTTTCCGATGTGCGGCTAATGCACGCATTTCCCACAAGTAGCCATCTATCAGCAAAATGATAGTAATTGTTGTGATGAGCGTGTAAATTGCATTGCTGAAGCAGTTCCTACAATGTTTCTGTATTAAAGTGCCCCAGGTTGGTGTTACAAGTAAGAAGATTCTGGAACTACAGGGGAGGATGGTGTTTATTCTTTATTCTTCAAATTCTTTAAATACTGTTAATCACATAAGCACGACATAGGTCGCGAATGGATTGAGAACCCGACAGATTTCTTGCACCGTCAATGATTTCCTGCTGCCGTAGACGATCCCTCTTCTTCGTTTTGCCTTCGAGATCCTCCCGCTCTTCCAGTTGAGCCGGGTCTTCTATGAAGATATTGGTAGGGTATACCATAGAGAACGGTTCGGAAGCATCAACCGCTCACCATGACGCCCGAAGGAAAAGTGCGGATGGTGTTTGATAACATTAATTAGCATTGTAAGTCTGACATACTTGGTGCTCGTGGTGTGTGCAAAGTGCACCTAGCACTCCTACCGTCTACTTTATGTACAGAGTGACCTAAAGGGCTTGGTCGTTGGTCACGGCGATTTGTGACTATAGAATTTATGAATACCATTTTTCTGCTTTTTGGCTTTTATTTTTTTTAAAATTTAGTAGACAGTTTCTAGTTGTATTCCATGGTACCATCCCATGAGACCTACTCTGGAGGAGACAAGGACTAATTTCTGAATTGCTCTGCCGCATCGTCACTACGTTGTGAGCCGTTTCCAAGCTGGTTGATGGGAAAATGGTGTGTTCAAATTAACCGGCTGTCAAATTTGTAGTATTAGTTGAAGGCATTGAAGTTTTACTGGGAGAATTCGTGACTTCAGAGAGGCGAAAAACTAAGTTGTGAAAATTCCAGTGGATTAGGTTCAAACCGCGACAGAGCCAAACGGTAAATGTTTGCATAGGATTGATATTAGGTGCACATATCGAAATTGTTTTGAAAGATTTGACCGTTGGCATATCCCATCGTTTAAACCGCTGATCTCTTAGTAACCTAAATTCGAATCCGGGCTAGAGAATAGGGATTCCGATAGCTAAGGTCCCATTGGTATTTACAACCAGGTTTGCTTTTTCTGGGTTGAAAACAATGACGACGGTCCACGTGTACGTAATTCTGCTGTGGTGAATTTTCGTCTAAATAACACCACCACTCTCATAAGATTACGGGAATCTTCGTATTAGACAAGGAGCGTCGATAGCGGTGGCTTTTTGCGGAGAAGAAAAGCACGCGGTGCGGCCGCGCCGCTTGCGATTGGACCGCCTGCCTTCGCACTGACACATCAGGGTTTCTTTTCGATAATTTTTCATCTTCATTTCGATGCTGGCTATCAAGAAGACTAATTTCAAAGGAAACTCTGTAGTTTGTTGCCGCAGCAAGGATCACAGTGCGAGCGCCGCGATTGCGACACGTGCTTAGCGAGTCTGCAAAAAACGCACCACCATCGACGCTCACTGTACAAATTAATCGTAGTTCAGTACCAGTAAGCCTATTCAAATGCATCAAGTAGGGCTTACGCACAGAAGGTCCTAGGTTTTCTCAACTGCCTGCAAAAACTCTCCCATTTTTTAGGTTCAATGAGCAGAAGTTTGTTTCTTAAAAAAAATGAGGAAGATTCAAAATTTTATTATATGTCCATTAGAACAAATATCTTATTCACATTAGATCATATTTCATCACACTATTAGACGCGATGTTGGGCATCACAAAAAAAAAACAATTTTCACTTCAGGTAGAAATCATAGAGAGGAAATCTTCTGGGAAAGAAATGAAAATTAGGCATGGTAAGGCAAACTACCCGTCGTGGTGGAAAGCTCTGCGCTACAGCAGACACATGGACACATAATGTTCCTTTCTTGCGCTTTCTTCACTCTCTAGTTTCCTTTATTTTCACTCGACTCACGAATCCTCTGCATTTCGAGGCTGTCCCGCAGTGGCAGCATGCCTGGAAGCGGCATTTCTGGTGACTCGTCCAGCTCAGCGGTGGCCAACAGTCGCATCACCTCATCGGTCGTTGTGGCATCCGGCTCAGTGACATAGGAGGGGAGGACCGTAGCAGCAAGCATCAGGGATAGCGTCAGGAGGTTGACGTGACTGCGGAACGTCATGTGGGCGATGGATCGGTCGTCGTAAAATGGCGATGTTCATCGATTTTGGTTTGAGTAGCAAATCCAGCTCCCATTTACAAGTTATTACATGAACAGCACAATAAACTGACGATCGACAAGGGCGCTGTTCGATTCGCTCGAATAGCGCTGGCCCCTCTCTCAGTCCTCCCCCTCTTCGTGGGTGTCTGAGTGAGTGAGATGAAATGAAATGACTGGGCATTTCCAGATTTCAGCATGCCCCGGATCAACCACCTGTCGCTGTCGCAGGTTTGCATCTGGAGTTCGGAAGAGGCAATATTCAGCAGGGGAGCGCTCTGAAAAATGAGGAGAACGAGTGAGAGCTCCGATGTCTCCCTCCGTATGTTCTTGTCCGGTGTGAAGCCTAGCGTTATCCTGGTAAAGAGGATGTCTGCTCCCGCTAACCACTGCTAGGCAGGTTTGTCACAGCTTTCGGACATCAACTCGAAATCACAATATTAGGTAACCTGATGTGACTGCCTGACTGGGTTCACAGCCTTACAGAATACGGTTTAGGTTTCACGACACTCCCTAACACTTGATCGTCTAGATACTTAGTTTAATCTACTGTTTTGAACAGAACAGACCATTGAAATTCACGAGTTCAGCACACATTAAACAAGTACAGTCAAGCAACCGGTTCTAAAGAGGTTGAATTATCGTCTGCTATCGCCATGCAGCCGCCACGCCAGCCAGTCGCAAGGCTGCTGCGTGGCGGCCGCGTCACAATTTTTGCTCTTGCAGACGTTTGGATCACGATGAGCACGAGAATACGTACTACATATAGGCACGACTATGGTTGCCTTCGAGTTTGAAATCGCCGGAAGGAAATTTCGCAAACCAGTAGCTCACTGTTCGTTGGGAAAGACATTTTGAGTCGAAGCAAACGCAAGATTAGCGCGAGATGACTTCTGGGTTTCATTTACTGCTTTGAAGGCAGTGTCTACGACAATTTTCATGCTCGAAATTTTAGATGGTTCAAGGCCTGATGATTAATTCCAAAGATTAATTCTACGAAAATTGTTCCGTGGGAGGCATCAGCCTTCATAGGACTCGACAAAATCGATCATTACGTCTGTTCTTGACATAGCACTAAATCGAAGACTGGCAGAAAACATAAAAAGGCAAAATTTTCGTGTGTGTTGCCTTTACCCCGTCCAAGTTCATGAAGTGCGACATCGCGCGCGAATCGGGACACAGCGCTCAGTTTTGGGGATCGAACGCAGCACACGGTAAGTGCTTTGAGGGTCTCCGCAATTAAAGGTACCAGGGAGGTGCGAAAGCGCTAATCACCCCTGGAGCACATCCAGGATCGTATCCACGAAATTTTCTGTCCCGGGAACTCGACGGAAACTCAGCGGGAACTGACTGCCCGCTCCAGAAACTTTAGCAAGTTCTCCATAGAAAAATGCTACGCACGGACGCACGGGAACTTTTGATACATGACTGAATACAACGCATCATCTGAACTACGCTAAAAACTGTTTGCTCCGACTCCCAATTACGGCGGGGGCAGAAGGGGTGGCCAGGAACTACCGGAACTAGCGGTAGCTGTCAGAAACGTCCGCATTCCACCGGGAACTTCGCCGCAACAGGTCCGCAATGCGCTGGAGCCCCCGTTAGCTTCCTGGGAGGTTTCGTGGTTTCGCCACTTCTGGGGCCGTAGCCACGAATGTTCCCGGGAGCCTCTCGGGAAGCCAGCGGGAACTTTAAGGCTTTATTCATGCTTGCGGCGCGTAAAAGTTTACGCGTCGCACCAAAACGTCACAAAGTTTTCGCGTTGTATCGATGCGGCTGAAATGAAAACGCAGTATGTTCGCGCGGCAACCGCGGCGGCGAAACCAGGAACGTTCCCCACTTGCCAGGAATTCTCTGGTCCCTCCTTATATTGTGTTGTGAATCGGCGCGTAAACTTTGACGCGCCGCAAGCATGAATAACGCCTAACGCGCGTTGCGGACGGCAAATGGCAATGAATCGCACCAAACTCTAGCCATCAACGTCAGCCACGAAGTTGACGTAATATTCATACACCTTGTGCGCCTACACCAATGACTTCATACTTGACGTCATGGCAGTTTTTTGCATACAACTGCAGTCTCGCTTTCTTTTTGCTGCTGTGCGAAGCCTCGTTCACATTTTCTGTTTTTTTTTTGTGGCGTTTAGCTCCCACTATGATGTTGCTGTTTCTTTTCAGGTAAATCGCATGCTTGCGACTGCTTCTTCGGTGAAAACTGAGGTGAATTCTTTTTATTGCTTCGAATTCATGGTTTTCTCAAATTTACACTTACCTTCAAATTCACTAAAGTTTCGAGCATAAGTAGCTCCTTGTCGATGAGTCATTTGAATTGGTTTTTCCTGAACTAACTGTAAGCGAGCTTAGGCTGTTTTTGAAGATTGGAAGGCTTTTCCTTGTCATTCAAGGACAAGAGTGGTTAATGTATTGCTGGAGTAAGACTTTAGATCCTATAAAATGGAACGAGCAGACTAAGTCGATTGACGAATGGGTTGCTCACCGATGAGCAGTATCGTTTTTCGTATTGTTCAGTTTGAAAGTTAAATAGACATGTGGTTCTCATTGGCTTCCTTAGATTGTAACGTAATAGGTACACTCCTTCTCAAAAAGATAGACGGAGTGCGCGTGCGGTTTCTTAGCGTCGCGGTTACAGAATCGCGGCGGGACCTACTCGACCTTCTCACTTAGAGCATGCTCTCTCTGCATCCCTCGTTCAGGTTCTACCGCGATGGTGCAGTCGCGTACTCTATCTTTTTGAGAAGGCCTGTATCTTGAGTCAATATGGTATACTGCATAAGAAATCCATGCTGAAATTTTGTAAAAATTTAATTGCTAAGAAAAGATTTACTGATAAGTTTCTCACAGGAATTTTGCGCGCTTCATTCGACGAGGTGGTGTTTCCACTATTTCGTTTTTCCAGGTTGGAGCAGTCTCAAATGACGCCGTGGAAGATCAAATTTACAGCATTGTCCAGTCATCTGAGGATGGTTTGGATACGGACACAATCAGTGCTTTGACAGCTGCAATCCCTGTGTTGGATCGACAGGTACTTGTTCAAGTGGACTTTGGAATCCTCAGTTCGCATTGATTTTCCAACCTCATTGCTATTTATAAGGCTTCTGTGGGAGAAGAACCTTTTGGTTTTTCTCTCTCACCTTTCTGACTATAGATGGTTAACTTCAAGTGTTTTCGATTTGTACACAAGCTCATCACATTATTTTAGAACGCCATAAATAATCTGTTGGTCACGAAAAGGCTAGTGATTTCGAAAACATCAGGAGGAACCTTGAGATTGAAAGTCAATACAAACACACAATTATCTGGAGCCACTGATGAAGAACAGGCTGTAAGCTTTTGTTCCTTTTCTGCAGTTTGCTCGCTCATGCGTATTTTAGTAACCTAATTTTTTCAAGATATACAGTTTAATAGAAGATTCGAAGCGGAAAGGTATTTGGATCCGAGAGTTACGTGACGGTTCGGGACTGTCGCAGATTCAGCTTCGCAAAGTGCTCAAATCGTTAGAACAAAAGAAGTTGATTAAAAACGTAAAGGTAAGCCTATTTTCTCCATTTTGGAAGGATCTTCAACAGCTAGTTCATTTAAAAAAACATCACTTATTGTTAAATGATTCAATTCAAACAACAGATAATGAATTCCTTTCGACATGATACAACTGTTCAGTTTGAGATCTTGACCGTATGTGCAACTTTTTGTCTGGAAACCTTTCCTACTTCTTAGACGTTGTTTGCCGAACCATGGGATTCTGGGACATTTTACCTCTGAGTCATGAGTGATCGCAAAAAGGTTCCCAGGTTTGAAATATTTCACATCAATGAGATAGAAAGAAATACATACAGTGCGTTTCATAATTATAAGATCACCCCCTAGTTTTCAGTTTTCAGGAGAAGCAGCAATCAGGGGAATTTCTTGCTATTCTTGATAGACTTCCCACTTCGAAGAAACATTGTAGCCAAAATTTCGTTTCAAGATCTTTTACCCTAATGGTTTTACAAATATTTCTTACTTTTCATACCGTTTCATAATTATAAGATCACTCCATGAAATTGAACAATTTTCGAATGAAAAAATGGAAATCATGGGAAAGTAATAATAGATAGTTTCTCCACGTTTGTTAGCGATCTCGAAATGTCATCGAGGCATATTGGAAATAAAAATTCTTTACGTTATTGGGTCAGTAACATTTCAAGCTTGCAGGAGTGCTCGCTTCAAGTAATCGACTGTTCTGAACGGAGGTTATTCGCGTCAATCCACCTGAAAAAGTGTTTTAGAGGTTGCAAATTAGGTTTAGGTCAGAAATACATGCTGGACAAGACAGGACTTCGCTCTTACGCGACCTAAACTGCTCCATTTTTCAGTGGGTCAAGTGGGTCGCACCGACGTCCTGCTACAGAATGTTGCT
The DNA here is from genome assembly GCA_000688135.1 of Ancylostoma ceylanicum. Taxonomy (NCBI): domain Eukaryota; kingdom Metazoa; phylum Nematoda; class Chromadorea; order Rhabditida; family Ancylostomatidae; genus Ancylostoma; species Ancylostoma ceylanicum. The sequence continues at coordinate 187,274 of JARK01001541.1, forward strand.
TTGTCGATGCCCTTCATTCAGGAATGGCCGCAGACGTGCTTGTGGCATCGTCTGGAGTTCTGTCGAGTCCATCCTGCATGCCACAAAAGCCTGTTCTCGCCTGCAGGTGTGGCAGAATGTCTTTAGCGACCATGACACCTCACCGCCATAATTGCTTGAAATGAAGTTGGCAAGATCCTTACTTATTGTTAGATCTTGCCAGGGGCACTTAAACCTTGCATAACCACCCAAATTGAATTTATGTTCAACCGAAAACACCGTCTGAATAAGCACTTCATGACACAGTCCGTCAGAAAGCAATGTCGTCGACTTTGATCAAACTTCCGCTAGGTTCCTCAGGGTGAAATTCAATCGCGACACCATAAGCGGGTAGATATGCTTCGGAGAACTCTTCACTGCTTCTGTAGCAATGTTTCTACGGCTCCTCATTCCTCTCTGGACAGCTGGCTTGGCATTTTGGATCTCCAAATGTGACAGAATCCATTTCTTAGGCGAGGTACTGCACGAAGCAGGTCTGAGAATTCGACGTTCCTCACCAACAGAGGCCGCGCAGAGGCGTGCAAAGTTCGTAACAGATTCGGAGGCACCGGAGAGTGACATACAGCCTTGTCCACACACGAAACGAACCTTAATTCTGCGCAGCAATGGATAGGATACTGAGGGTATCATTTTAGAGAGCTTTGATCTGGCCTCCTTCGTCAGAAGAAGACAGACGAGCAAGGAGTGTTGCTAAACCTGCATCTTTGTCGCGTACTCACCCTCTCGGTCACGTAGGTGTGCAGAATCAGTCTTCATTTTGGGCAAATTGCCTAATTTCTTGAAGTGATCTTATAATTATGAAACGGTATGGAAAGAAAGAAATATTCGTAAAACCATTAGGGTAAAAGGTATTGAAACGAAATTTTGGCCACAATGTTTTTTCAAGGTGGGGAACCTATCAAAAATAGCAAGAAATTCCCCCGACTGCTGCTTCCCTGGAGACCCCAAAATTCGAGGGTGATCTTATAATTATGAAACGCACTGTATATTGAATTCGATTTGCTTGCTTTTGTTCTAGGATTATCTAAATATTGCCGAAGTACATTATGTATTATTTCCAGGCTGTTGGTACAACCAAGAAATGTTATATGCTCTACGATCTAGAACCAGATACATCATTAACAGGCGGTGTGTTCTTTTTCACATTCTAAAAGTGTTTTTCTGATTTTCTGAAGCATTGGTACATATAGGTACCTTTTATTCGGACCAGCAGTTGGACTCAGAACTCATACACACGTTGGTCAACGTATGTATTGGATATGTTCAGGTAGACTTTAGATTTTAATCTGGTGCGAACAGCTCCTTTGAATCAATGAAGTTCTCGAGAAATTTTGCTGCTCGAGGATTTCTCCAGGCATTTCCTAATGAATCGACATCTAGGGACGACGCAAGCAAGCGATGGACAATCATCCTGACGATCTCCAAATGCAAAAGGAACTTAGTGCCGTCCGTCCTCAAGAGGTACCCTCATTCTTGCTTTAATTTCCCGTCCTCCTCTCAGTTATGTCACTGCTTTAACCTAAACATTTTTGGAATTTTCGCAGTGCATAAGATTTTCGCGCCGCATAGCCGCTTTGACACACAACTTTTTTTATAGGTGGCTGATTTTGTCTCAGAAAAACGGGTACTGAATGTCACAATTACTCTCGAAGATATTGAAAGGATACTCGATGTGGCTGTGTTAGATGGCGCAATTGAGCGGCGACCAGATGGGAAGGTAAGACGTTTTCGAACACTCACTGAGATAAGATATAAGCACTATGAGGATGTACCATATTATTGCTCTGTACGGAAACCAAATCTACATTCCCTGGCATTCGACGCTGTTCGGAGTCCTAACCGCACTCTCTTCCTTGCTGATTATAGGGATGAGAGTGCACTTCCAAAAGTGAAGAGGATCCCGGATGGGTCCACCTCTGAACGCAAGCTGTTTCTGTCTAACAACGAGCCCTAGAATGCCTCATCATTTCTGTTTATGCGCCTTCCTTCGATCAGCACTGAATTTTCCTTATGCGTCCACAAATCAGCGGAGAGCGAATTCTTTTTGCTTTCTTTCAAAGTAGGAATTTCACCTGTTTGTTTCTACGCACTTGAAGAAATTTCGAAAAACTAGTTTATATTGTTCCCATAGGGTTTGATGGTTCCGCTTTTTTTCGATTTTCTGACGCTAACTAGAACTTATTTTACACCAGAATAGAGAGCAAATCTATGCTAATCTCCTTGACCTGCCTTTTTTGATATACGTCCACCCATAGAACCCATAGTTTCATAGAACTTGCAAACAGACATTCCATCTTTTCATGCCCACCCATGCTTCTCTATTTCTCCGCAGACAAGCTACTTATGTTTTCGCACTTCTAACCTTTCAACTTCACATGTTTAGATATTTAACCAGATATCCTTCACTCACACTCGATTCTTTCCTCATGAGTCAAAATTCTTCACATCCTTTTCATGTAATCCTCAACGCAGACATTGTCCGTTCCACTAGATGTACATTGCATGTGTCACCTTGTAAATGAAAGCTGTTGCTACTCAGTCGTACGCATGTATTGCTTCCACAAGTTATTCTCTAGTAACCTCATTTTTGTTGTGATTGAAATCGTCACCCCCCCCCCCCCCCCCC
>JARK01001541.1:197070-214184 GCA_000688135.1 Ancylostoma ceylanicum
TTTTTTTCTCCGCCCCCCCCCCCTCCCTCCCACTTTCTGCCTCCGCCACTGCAATCCTGGGTTATGGAGCAGTCAGAAGCACTACTTCTGATCCCTGGTGTGAAGAAGAGGGCAATTAAACGATCGATTCGTATTGAGTGTTTCGGTTCAGTTACCCAAGTTCGAGATATTTTGAAAAATGCCTGACAGATCTAACCAGGTAACATGCCATATATACTCTAAACTCTTTATTCCGTCTGCAGTAGTGCCCCGCTGCAGTTTTACCTTCCTTAACGATGTTACACTGAGATAAAATTTCCAAAAATTCAGGTCCTTGGCCTTATAATATTTTGTACGAATCGAATATTAAGGAACTTTCAATATCAATAAATTCGCTCTATGAATCGCTCTTTCCGATGGCGTCAAAACTTAATGGACATGTGTTCAGCAACATGTTTATTAAGACGAAAAAAGTCAGCGCGCATTCCCGGCCCGGATGCATAATTTAGATTAACCATGTTAGCGTGTTGATGCACGCCAATTTACTCTTTACCTGATTCGAACAACATTTTTTCCCATAAGTGATGTTATCTATTAGGGAGTCCCAATAATAATGACCGCAGCCAAGAAAATTTGAGAATTCATAACCCCACCAATTTAGGAGCTAGGTAGACTATTCCTGAACGATCAACAAGCACAAGGCGTGCGCCATTTACATTCTAGGACCACCTTGTCATTCTTTCGTTTCCGTGATTTTTACAGTTCAAAATTACCCACGGTAAACGTGTTAACCCCCTACAACTTTACCAATCATTAACATCGATATCAACACATTCATCCTGAAAAACCTCAAGGGGACGGACATCAAGGGCAGGGCCCTGCTCTCCAGTCATACCAATGGATGTTACCCATTCTTCCAATAATTTATCCGGGCCGCGATTTACCATCCTAATAGAGCGTAAAAAGTTCTACATATTTAGTTGAGTCACTTTTGCAACACAATTCCTCGCCCTTCGGACTTTTTCGTTTTGCCTTCCTCTTTTATAACTTTAGTCTCCTAAACCAGTACTTATTACAAGTAACTTTTTTTGGAGAGATGAAATCCATGTGCTGAAATCCGACATGAAGCCATATTGGGGAGTTATGCCTAGATGGAAAGCGCGTTAACGGGGCAAAAGTGCAAGTGAAGCCGGAGACTAGGATAAGTGGGAAGTTTTTCTTAGAATATTGAGAGATGTTGTTTTCCATGGATTAGGCAAGGATTACTGTCTGCTCGAACTTCTAGGATTTACGTGCGAGCAACGGAAATATACTCTAAATTTAGTCGAGAAGATGGAGCTGGGAATAGCACCCCAAAGTCCTGCCCTGTTTTAAGTAGCTTAGGGGATGACACTTTTTCTCTTTTTTTTTTCTTCTCTGAGAGGGATTATTTGCCTAGCTGAGCTGTTTTCGCTGAGGAATGTAGCCGAGATTCTCCTAATCCGAAAATGTGTATCCTCATAAATGCCGCTGCTATTGATTTCCAAGTCTGGCTATATTTTGCCAACAGCAGTGACTGTATTCTTCATTCATCAGCCTGCCAGCTCTCTACCGTTACAGGCCCTGTCCCCGGCGATGCTTCTATAGGTGTAGCGTGGCGACGGACACGAGGAGGCGGACATTCTTCGATGGGCGGAGCTTGGCGGTCGAGAACATAGTATAGTCCTAAACCAATGTTTAACTCAAGGCGGACAGTCGGTGGTGAGTTTTTCTGGATTCTGTCGGGTTCTATTCTTTGCCGCATGTTTACCTTGTTCACAATAGCAGCTAGTGCTAGGAAGTGCATGCGTCATCGATGCCTGCTGAATTAGTTATACGAGCCGATGCTGCCGTTATTTGCAGATGACTCGTGCAAAAATTATATTCCTCCTCGCCCTTATCATACTTTTTTGCCATTTTTTGCCCTCTCGTACAGTCCCCGGCTCAGAGGGTCGTTAACACCGCCAGCTCCACTGGCCTACGGCAAGCAATCAATCCCCTGAGAGCAATCGAATTTCCACGGTAGGCTGGGATAAGTTGTCAGGCTGTTGTGCGTAGGGTATGGTGCAAATACACACGCACACCGAACGCAATGTACTGAAGCGTTGAGTGAGAGGACGACAAACAGAGAAAAGCGGAGAGCGCAAAGAGCATTGTGATTCAGCGGTGCTGTTATCCATGTGTCGTGCACGGATAATTGCAGGATGTTGCAGGGAAATGCGATGGGAACGAGTGATAGTCTCGACTACTGACTGATTAATTGATATAGCTAGAGGCCGTTTTTGTGGATTACGTGGAGAGTGGAGATCTTTATCCATTATGGATCAGCAGTTTCCACGAAATCATTCTTCTCGCTCAGTTTTCTGGCTCTTCTCGATCGCTTTTGCTTCATTAGTATCAGTGCCAGGGTACTTTGGTTTTCCTGGGCGTTTTATGACCCGCTCTTTCTTTAAAGTGGACTAGTCTTTCTGGTACAATGGGTTACTAGAGCTTTTCGAAGCGACTAACCGCAGCGATAACAGAGCTTCGTAAGGATAGCAAGATATACCAAATTTCGCTCTAGAATCCCACCCACATTACATTTCACAAGGAAATGCCTAAAACTATAAGAATACCACTCAAGATGAGCCGTATGATTATAACCCACTCGGGGACTTTCATAAATCCAGACACGAGTTTCCTGAGGAATTTTTTTCTCGCTCCACCTTTTTTTTTTAGGTATTCTTAGTGTTTTTTTTCACTAATTCTCTCCTCCTTTCTCGTTTCTTCCGCTTATTCATAGAATTTTTAAGGAAACACCTTCTTTTATTTTGACCCGTACTGATCCTCACCAATGTGACGTCTTCTCTGTCAGGGGCAATTTGTGTGTTGGGACTCGCAATCTTTCCCTGGTGGGGTCTTAGTCTCACCAAAAGTGGACGAGTTTCGTGGGCAAAATGTGTTATATCTCGCTATCCTTATAATTAATTGAACTGGGACTGGGGCTTATTGTTATGACACGCTCTACCCATTTTTTTCTGGATAATTCATTCACTTTGGAAGGAATGTGGTGCGATCAATTTGAGACCTACCTTCCGTTTCAGAGTGGACGAGTTCTCCTGACAAAAATAGGTGTAGCTGGTCAGAGCAACTTATTTCTCTTTAACAATCGCTTCACAAATAACAACAACGATTGATAGAAATGGCAAAGCATTTTACTTTTTGGTAGAAAAACTCGTCCTCTCCCGATGACCAGCATACTTAGGACCAAAGAAAAATCGAATAACCCAATTAATTTAATCATCGATACAGAACCCGGTCCAGAAAAATCGAGGTGAAGGAGCAGAATGCCTCTGACCTCTTCTCTATGGCTGTGCGTCATCCTCTTTTCTGAAAATCCGAAATATCAACTTATTCAAAATCGAATTTTCGAAATGGAATATATCTAGTGCGTTATTCGATCCTCAATATGGTGACTGGGAGACGTGAAACCTTCTGGGAACATTCATGAATTCCTACATAGAGCACGACAACGTTCATGAATATCGTTACAAATCTAGTACTAACGGGCAAATCCTAGCAGCCGATTCAGCAAACCTGTTTTTCAACTACCTTTTTCTGGATGACCTTCGAAGGTATTTTCAGGAAATAGAATAATGCACGAATAAATAGTGGTTTGGAATAGTGCCGTAGCGACAGTGGGCTCAAATTACACAATTTCAATATTTCTCTCCACTGTCGCGTTAAACGGTAGAGAAAAAAGCTGGTATTTTGGAAAAATTGGTGGAACATTTGGTTTGTTCCGTAGAGTGATGATCTACTAGGCTGGATCGAAAGTCTTGTGCCACATTTCAAATTTTGCTGACAATCATGACATTATTGTTCATGGATGAAACCTTTTTCGTCAATTTTCATAGTCGAGAAGTAGAAGAACATTCTGCCATATTCTATTGCCGGGAAATTTCAAATTAAGACCAAGAAATTCTGGATCGATAAATAAATGTTCGTGCAAGACTTTTGGGCCAATCAATAGATATAATTCGGGTATTAATGATGTACCAGTTGGGATTTCTCATAGCGAAATTTCCCGTTCATTGATCCCCTGCTCAGGATAAACTCTATGGTGTTCCCTAATTGGTTGTTGTCGCATAAGTTTGCACAGTTAAGCCCCGAAGGTTTATGGCAAAATTTCGTCACTGTCTTCAATCGTCAAAGTAATTGTAGGTTCCACCAATCCAGGTGAGGATCAAGCATGCAATTGCGTGTTGCTTGGATATGTGCATCCATGAGTTTTCCTTTTTATGGTCAGCAAGTTATGTGCATCATCTATAACTCCTTAATGCATGCTGCAATGTTCTGCAGACGCAGTTCCCAGCCCACTGGTAGTTTTTGCAGAGATTGATCTAATGTCATCCATGAATTTGCTGGATCCATGGACACCTATGGAAAAATTATTCGAGACAAATTTTATCCGTGGCTGCGGAAACAGAGACTAGTTTCCATGGTATCAGGATAAACAGAAACCATAACATGTTTTTCTTTCTACAATTAGTGGCTTCCATCATTAGGCGGTTTCTATGCTCAAAAAGAGCGAATAAAATCATTCGAATAAATCGAATGAACCAGGAATTTGGTAACCAACTCAAAAATTCGCCCGCTTTGAAAAAAGAATCCTTATAGCCTTTCTTGTCCTTTCTTCAGCGCTGTCTTGCTCTCTGCTATTTTAGCGCTAGGATTTTCGATTCATTCAATATTACCAGGATCTTATATAGCTCTGAATATAGTCAATTAATCAACTCTAATTTGTTTTTTACCAGTCGATGGTGGGGTTTTTCCAGCAGTGCCCTAGGGACTGATCTAGGCTTAGGGATAATATGGCGTCAACTGTGCCAACGTTGCTCCTGGCTACATATTTTCACTTAGTAGTGTCGACTTCCTGATATTGACATAGTGCTGCTGGCAGTGTGTGTATGTGCTCTACCCTATGCTCACGCCACATTCTGCCCAAAATTTCCGAGTTTATGAGAGACGATTGCTTGCTGTAGGTGAGTGCGATGCGTGGATATCCGAGATTGGATGTCCTGGATTGCAATATTAATTTTTTATTCATCGCCATTTGTCTGGAATAACTTTAGGGATTGGATGAGTGCGGAATTCCAGCCTTCTTCATTCGAAAATGTTTGAGGGAGGGCCGAGAAAAATCTTCGAACCACCTGGAATTCCATGCTTTTCACAGCCAAATTGCACTTCTGAGCAACCCTTGTCTTTTTTCGTCGCTCATCAAATAAAATCCGCATTTATGAGCTGGTGGTTTTCCTGCATTTTTACTCTTTGACCAATTGCAAAATTTCCAAGTTTATGAGAGACGATTGCTTGCTGTAAGTGAGTGCAGTGCATGGATTTCCGGGACTGGATGACCTGGATTGCAATATTAATTTTTTAATGATCGCTATTTGGCTGTAATAACTTCAGGGAAGGGATGAGTGCGGAAACCCAGACTTCCTCATCAGAAAATCACTGAGGGAAAGCTAGGAAAGATTTCTGAAGCGCCTGGAATTTCATGTTTCTCGCAGCGAAAAAAATGCACTTTTGAGAAATCCTTGCTTTTTTTTCGCTTATCGTCAAATGGAGCCCGTACTTATGAGCTGATGATTTTCCCTCCATTTTTTCAAATTGACATATACGTTTAGCACATTCGCAACAATGTGCTCAACCGGTTGACACGTATGGTGCGGCGCGTGGGACCGAGTGCTCAACCGGTTGAGCACAAATTCATGCCTAAGGAACCGCCTGTGTCCCACGCGGCGCACCATGCCGAGAGTGTAAGATCGCGAATGTGTTAATCGAACGAAAGGGCTTCTTTTGGGCTTCACACCACCTTTTTACCGTTCTCTGGATAACGCAATATTCCATGAGTTACGCGCATTGAAATATGGCAATTCAGTTGATTATACTTTATTAATTATCGTTTTTTTTTTTGTTCAAAGCAAATATAATATTAATTGCCATCGAAGTTCCAGCATTTATCTCTTCCCCATCAGCTCATCTGTACTTTGTTCTTCTGGAATCCACATTAATTTCTTCCAGAAGCCAGCAACGACGATGTGAAATTCCGAGCGGAAGTCGTCGGAGTGACGCTGTCCAAGTAAGTGCTCATCCATCCATCGTCTGGTGGACTTATTTTTCTCCCGTTCCTTTCATGCACATCAACCAATTTCACGCTATTTCGTGCACCGTCGGCTTAATCCGTCAATTAGGCAGCCGTCGTCGGGCCGACAGAAGCGTTGAGGAATCTGTGCCGCTGCTCAAACAGCTTAGAAGAGGGCTGAAAAAGCTGGGAGAATCGACCAGAGCCTGGGAATTTTCTGGGAATTCGCTGATAGCTAAGGATCCAAGGGTGTATATCACCTCAGCGTTCCCCTCACTCTCGTAGTCAATATCATTTCGCGGGAGTTTCCGCCTGATTTCTGTTGCCTCCGGCTTGTAAGTGTTCTCTAACGACGTCTGAGGCACTGTGTGGAATATGCCCTTTACTCTCATGCACCAAGCTCATTCACCGAAATCCAGGAGCTGTAAAAACATGCATTACTAACCAGATTCGGCTACTTTGCTGGATTTGCTCTTCGACTTCTTTGATTTATTCATGCTGCATAGTGAATTACGTGGTAAAAATCACTACTGAAATCAGCCATCCATGCCCATGTTCATGACGAGGTGAGCAATGTCAAGAAGTTTTTTCTTGTGCAGCGGAGCACGTAGGACCTTGGTTACCTTGTTTTTTCTCCTCTAATCCCATAATGGTTGGTGTTTTCGTTCCCACAACCTGATTTTCTTCCCTAGGTTGGTCACAAAAATATAGGCCTGGATTATATTTGTGAGAAATCGCAGAATTTCCCCAGCATTTTTGCTAATTTTCCAAGGGACAGATCAGAATAGCCTGAGGACTATGAAAAGAAAGTTTTCTTGATTCTTCCAGAAAGAATCGATATTTGCCTATCTACATACAATTTTTGGCGCACCTTTCGGCGTAATGAATAAATAAAAAATAAATAAATGTCATTGCATCATTTTTCATATTTTTTATGCTTTGCTCTTAGTAACGTCAAGAAAAAAACTAGATTTTTTTTTCGATTGAAGAGAGCTCCCTATGTACATAGAGCTATTGCGAAGGATACTTGGACCAAATGGGAGGAGGCGAGAGTGGAGGGAGGGAGGTTGGAGAGGTGTCCGAATGTAGGAGAAAAAATGGAATCAACTTTAAAAAGGGCTTCAACCTCTAAAAAACCACACAAAATCACTTGTACTTTTGAAAAATTGGTTGTCTTCTCAAAGTGATGGTTGCACAGAAAAGGTACTTAAAGAATTTGAAATTTTGCCTTGTTCATAAAATATTTTTCTAAACAGCCCCTCTCAACGTTTGCAAATCTGCCCCGCTTCTAATTCCTGGTCTCGAATTCTGTTCTCTCCAAACAGCCTATTCCGTTTCAATGTGCCTGAACCCATGTTCCCCCAGCGATGTGCTGGCGATTCCAGTGGTCTGGACTCACTCGCACGCCGCGCACCTTACGTATCATCTTGCGTCCTGCGTCTCTCAACGTTACATAGACTATGGGATAACCAATCACGCTAGCCATCGTTGGTTTCCATGATAAGCGTTTCATGAATTCCAGCCTTGATGGTATGCGCATGTATACCCTCCTTTCTCATCCCACTCTCCTTCTTAATCGGGTGTGATGTGGCGCGTGTGAGCGAGTCCAGACCACTGAAGTCTTCCACAGCTGAAAGATTTCAGTGAATGATTTTTTGAATTTTCTAACGTCTGTCTTAAACAGCGTATCGGAATAAATAAATAAATAAATGAAGGGAAGCCCGTAATAAATAACCATTATAAGGAAAGTTTTCGAATTGAATTGTTTTTGACTGATTTGTTATTATTTTTTTAAATTTTCAATCAGTTAGTATTGACTTTCATACTCCTCATTCCTCCAACCGGGTCTTCAAAGTGGCGGAGACCCCATATTCCTCTCGCTTCCTCCCTTGCATTACTGCGTCCGCCACTTTTCAGAACCCCCAGAACAAGTTATCTGATCGAATCTGAAACTTGCTCGACCCACAAACTTGTTGGCAACTTGCTTTAGCCCTTCCTCGTCGACAAGTTGCCAGCAAGCTTTGAGTCGAACAAGTTTCAAATGTGATCAGATGACTTGTTCTGGGATTCTGAGTACACATGGAAGTTTGCTGGTGGAGAATTGTAGACTTTAGGCCCGCGCTCAGGCATTTCACATCACTTGTTGGGTTGTTCCAGTTACCCATTCGTACCTGTTAAGCTCGAGTGGATCAGTGTTTGACATGTTTGCAATGATTCGATCACGTCCACAGAAAACCTCGGACGTCAGAAAGTAGGCACTCAACGGCGGGCCTTGGTGCTTTGAGCGGCTGGTTGCAGACTGCAAAAATCTGTCGCGTCATTTTGAGTGCGGTTCTAGAAGCGTAACGCTCTCTCACGCACTCATGGCACACTTCACAGCGACACCGTCGCTTGTCAGGGCAGGATGTTGCGATTTCTTAATTTCTTATCACAGAATTTGCGTCGCGAATGGCGTATATGTAGGCTTTAGGATAGATAGGAGCAGTTGTACGGTCGATGCTGAGCGGTCGCGGCAGCCCTGTCGCAGTGAAATGGACCTTAGGGGCTTTTGGAAGAATCTACTGGAAGAGACTTTTAGGGCAAGAGTTTCTCCTTTCCATCTTCTTTCTTTTTTTTCCTATTACATGAAGTTAACAATGCCAACTTTCCTCCTCAGATACAAAAAAAATTATGTTTACAAATTTCCAAGGTGACGGAACAAAGTATGCGAAACAAATTTGTTATGACTTAACAGCTTTATTTTCGGCTCTGATTCTTCGATTAGAACATGGATTGGAACAGGATTTTTAAAGTTGTTCAGAGAAAATTGTTATTCTGGTAATTTTATTCCTGTGTTTTCGTTCCGATTTCCCAAGAATGTCCGTTTAAATCGCGCACTTCAAGAAGGCCCGTTGGCTTGTGCGTAAATACCGGCTGAATGACGCTTATTTTCCTGCCGCATTCCCCACCTTTCACCCTAAAGTTAGATGATGTTTCTAAGGAATTCAGGTGGAAACTGTTAGTGTGAAATCACCTGACTACATGCACTTATCGAGGTAGACTTTTTCGTGTTACCACTCTCATTAGAGCATGAAGCTTGAAGCAATCTGCAGTTTAACTTCTAAGGAACTTCGACAGAGTGGAGCTTACCTAAGTTGCTTAATATATAGCCTTTATATATGTAACTGGTATTCAAAAATGCTGTCACAAATTTGTTCAATTCAAATTTATTTAATTCATATTTACTGGTGCAAAAAGCAAGATGTCGTTTGCATTTTGTAGAAGTCACTTACTATGAGCGCTACCCATCTGGAATGGACGAGTTTGTTGAAGAAATGTGATTTTCCCGATTGTCCTGGCAATACTTGTCATTGCTGAATGAGGTTTGTCATACGGAAAAAGTACGTCCCCTTTTTGAAGTGAATTTACCCAAGTTGGAAAGATGGGTAGATCACACTTTCCCAGGAACTTTCATGAATCCCATTGCAGGAGTAGAACATTAGATCAGAGCTAGTCCAAGACTCCAGCAATAATTGTGAGAAGCCCTGTTTGAGGCTAAACTTTAAACGTTGTTGCAGCTGTCAGAGAATGAAAGTCATTAGGTAAGTTCTCCTCTTAAATTCCTCGAACCGCCGTGAGTACATTAGTGGTGGGAGGAAACTGTTATAATGGGATTCATGAGAGTTCCCGGGTGATTGTGATCTACCCAGACTTCCAAAGTAGGCGAATTCTCCAGAAAAATGGGTGCACTTCGTCCGAATGACTCACCTTAGTAAATGACGACAATTATTGCTGAGGACAAGTAGGATTAATCACATTCGCTCGAGAAACTAGCTCATTCTGAATGGGCAAGGAGCCTAAGAACTTTCAGGGGACATTCTTGAACCCTTGATTATTAAAAGGTTCGGCACATACGAAGATCTCGCAAATTTCCTGTTACGATACTGTAATAATTAACCTATGGAGTTCTACTGCTGTTTTACTAATTCTGGACCACTCGAGCGTGGCTTTGATGAGGAGAATCCATATTTACTGGTGCAAAAAGCAAAATGTTGTTTGCATTTTGTAGAAGACACTTATTTTCCCCCAGCCCGCCATTGATCACCACTAATTAATGCAATTTCTTTGCACGACCTTAGAGGCAGGCAGAGCGATGAAAGTGCTGAGGGAGGTTTCTCTTCTTGCATATGTTTATTCCCTACGGAACAAACATACGGACGATCAACTTGTTTTCGACGACTTTTATTGGCTATACCATGTAGTATGCCTACAGTGAGCATGGATGACAGTGACCCATTCACGGCCTTGACAAGCACTCCGCGCAACAGCGCCGCGCGCGCCGGAATCAATGTCGTTTGCTGCTACTATACTAATTCTCGTTACGAGACATAAAAAAGTGAAAAGATCACCAAATTGGGAAGAAAAGCGCATAGAAGTAGCACTCCGACGGCTTACATCGATTTCGGCGCGTGCGGCGCGGTTGCGCGGCGTGCTTGTCGTGACCGTGGATGGGTTAGCGACATCGACGCGCACTGTAGCTGTGGATTGGCTCTAGGATGTTTTTTTGTTCGCTGAGCTCATTTATTAAATTTATTCTGAAATTTTGGAAACAGTGCAAGTTCATTCCCGGAATTCACAGCAGTGCGTTTCCCTCCATTTCACCCTCTAGATATGAGCCTGGATTGAGATTGATTATTGAGATTCTCCAGGATAAATGCTATGACGTCCGTGCCATGGGTAAATTTGCACGGTGTGGACTCGTTTACCCTGGGTAATCTCAAACGGTGCATACGACCCACATCCACTTTGCAGAAATCCATAGAGCATTTCTAGCTTTCTCATTCTCTTCTGTACAGTAGGAAAATTACTTTTGCCGTTGGTTGCTTAGTGTTTCATTGAAAACGTTTTTTATGAGCCACCACATATGACAGTAATTTGAAACATCTGGAACATGTCATTGAATTTGCATTGAAAAAAGTGACGAAACCTGAGCCTTGGCTTGATGGAAGGTTTGCTCAGCGGCTGAACGCGCGTCCTCAAGACTTCTTTGCATGTGCCAGATGGACAGATGTGACGGCAACAAATTTATGGCCATTAGCGGGATTTGCACTTGTTCCTCGCTTCGAGTGTTCCGAGGGATTAGTCTAACGGGTCATTTTGGTTTTTGATTTTCGGGTTTGAAGGAAGTGGGTAGCGTTCAGAAACGTATTTACGGACCTCAAACTCCATGTTTTCCCACTGGGATCAATAGCAGGTGAAGCATATACCGCAAGAAAACACATCCATGTAGAAAGAACTCCTATAATTCTTAGCGAGGGGATGGCAAGAGAGACGCAACTAATCAGATATATGCAATTTCGCAAAGTTTCTAAATTCCAGTGTTCATGCAATCCACCCCGTCTTCTGTGCTGAAAGTGCTCACAAATCTGAATTACATGAGTAATACGTGCAAGAAAATCGCCAAAGGACATGAGAAATTTGCACAAAGATTGATTTTTTGCGCCAACCTGCACAAAGAATGATTTCTTACGCTAAGTTAATCAGAAAGTAATGGTGGCTTATGCACATGCTGGGTAGAGTTTCTCCACGATTCGATAGTGCCATGTATGTAGGTGAAATCCTTTTAGTACCTGTTCCGGAATCATTCACTGGTTCGTCTAATACATTATGGAGGTTTCATTGTGCGATTCCTCGAGGGAAAGTATGTACATAAAATTAAGTATGGTGTTTATATTTCGGGGTGGCGTGCGGGCGCACCGCCCGCCATAACGCGAGCTGGCGATCGATACTCACCTGGTTGTCTGCAGGAGCGCTGCCAGCACTACCCCACGCGTCATCGCACGCGGTGCGGTCACACGCCACTCCGAAATATACACACTGTATAAATAAAGCTTTTTTCGGAAAAGATAGACGGAATCCGTGACCGCAGAATCGTGGCAGGACTTGGTTGAATGATGCGAAGAAAGCATGAAGTTACTGGAATACTCAGGTTTGAAAACTTCCAAAGACACTAGCTCCAGCCTTTCTACCACAGCGGCTCCCATTGACAGGGTTGTTAGTTGCTCACCCCTGAACCATTCGAATTTCACCACACCTTGGGAATGCAGCCAGATAAAAGAGCTATCGTGGGCTACGTTGTCTTCTTGCATGTGTTACGACCGAGTTCATCGCCATGGTAGCGGATGATGTCGAGTTCTACTGAACAACTGATTCCACCTGTTACCTGGTATAGAACGCAAAGTACTGTTATCGTGGGCTGTGTTGTTTTCCAAGATATGTAATTCTAATTTAATAACTGCCCCTCAATAGCCTCATTAAATGAACTGTTACAACGTATTTCAAGATTTCCATGAATATGCACTCTAGTTTACTTGGTTCTTGCAGCACGAGCCAGCTATCATAGGAATTATTGCAAATTATATCAGCGAAACACATTATCACGTGATGGATTGTGAGTGTGGGGATCAGCTGGATTCTTGGAAATTTAATCAGAAAGTTTCATGTTAAATTGTCGGAAGGCATAACAAAGAATAAAGAGTGCGATAAGGAACGGTCAAGCTTCTCAAGCGCTTCACTAGGACTTGCGGTGGAATAAACTTCTTGGGAGGTGGGGTTGCAATCATATAGGGGACCACTTTTTCTTCTCCCATCAGACAGCCCAGATTCTAAGCATAAAGTTATGAGAAATTTTGTGGTGGATTCATGTGGTCAAAAACAGAAGTTCAGATGAATATTAATGAAAATAGTGGATTAAAAACAAGGCAGTATTGATTTTTTCACCTATCTATACATCTTTTTCCCTGCTAGAGATGGAGAACAGTTCAACATCGCGACATCTCGAGTCTCATCGGGGTTAAGAGGTGTCATTCACGTAACAAAATCCATTTCACTTGCCATGGCTTTGAATGTTTCTGTATCATAAGGCTTTTTAAGCCTATTCGTGTAGATACTCTTGTAATTCTACACCGACAGTTTACGGCCATGCAGTGTCTTCCCAAAAACTCGTAAATGTTGGAGAAAGTCGTCACATTAGGAAGGCATAATGGAAGTCCCAATGTTCTATATATAAAGTTCACAAATCCCTGGGAATTCGAAAAAAAAAGCAAGTTTCGAGAGAGAATGAGAGGAGTGCAATGCGAAAATAAGAGGAATTTGGAGGAAAATCAACCAGAATCCACGGAATTCACCCTTTGTTGAGCAAAAACTGCCTTCTGTTTTAAAAACTACTAACTTTCGCGACATTCAGGGCAGGGATTCATGGTCGCGTAACCAGGCATAAAAAGGCGAGATAAACCAACATTAAAGGTCTGTGTCTCTTAGCATCGGGTTGTCTATAAGATAAGCAATCGTGCTGAGTATCGTTGGTTTGCGTGGTTAGTGTTTCATGAATCCTAGTCCAGGTCGCCCGGAACCCATTGGAAAAAGAAAAAGAACCCAATCTTAGCCCAGAACCTATTGGAATTCTCAGAATGAAAGGTTAATCCAAGTCTTTTCTAGACAGTTCTCCTCATATTTTGATTTGTTATAATGGGAATGTGTCAAAAAATTCATCCCAGAACTCCATTTCCAAGTTATCCAGGAATCTAGAGTTTTTTCCGCCTTTGAGAAGTTCTTATCTCACTGTGATACAACACTTTTCCTAAGAATGCTTCGCTCAAGGGATTTCATTGTTCCAAAAAAGTTCAGACCTTTAAATTCCATGACAGCTTATCCGGTTCTCGTTGAACATCTTCAATTGAATACGTTTGTATCCTTGGTCAATCTCTGCAAATCACCCAAACGACAGGCGTGGAATCAGCGCAGTGCTGTATCAAAAGCAATTTGATCCAGACGAACTCACTCAAAACCCACTGGAGTTTGCGGAATGCCGGTTTTATCCAAGTGAAATCTTCTCTCGCAGTAATTTGGTCATCATTAGATTTGTTGTCACATGAAATTGTTGGAAAAATGGTCTGGAACCTCCCTTTCCATACTGTCCAGTAAATGTTCGAAACAAACTGTTTTCTGTTAGGCACCACTTATTCTGGTCGATTTCTCCACATCTCATGCCGTTCTAAAGCAGCTAAAAGCACATTATCTGCCAGTTAATGGCCAGAAGCAGAACTATCGTCACTTCCTTCCGCATCAGTTTATCAGCGCTATTTCCGCTTTCTTCATATACATTTCCTTCAGCTTACAGCAAGCAGCCTGTACTTGTGCACATTCGTCAGCATATTGGCCAAGACTACATGAAATTTGACGTCCAAGTTGCTCTTGAGGCGATCAAATTTGTTCTTTACCCAATGAATCAACTTCGAATAAAAAGAAGCCCAATCCAGAAATTACTAATTTTCAGGTTCGAGCTGATCTTCGCGGTCGGATTGTACGTCAGCGCAATGGCGTCGTTGTTGTTCCTGTTCGAGATGATCAAGCCGTCAATAGCCGGGCTTTTCTAGCCGCAGTCGCATTTCCGATTGCGTTATCCTTAACGCGTCTCTCTACAAATTCTACGTTGTACTATCGATTACGGCGGATTTCACCCAACAGCTGGCCTACAAATTGATGTCTTTGAAACTCTAAAGGAGTTGACGATGAGGGGAAGCCAATCGCAAGTTTGTGTAAACAGTGGCCGGTTAGACGTACGTGGCTCTCTTGCGAGGTTATAAACACCCAAGACCGCTGGGTAACGAGCGACAGTGCCACGATCAGGTCAGAAAAATTGGAAATCTCGAATTCTCACGACCTGCCATTCCATACTTGGTATAGCAGGGACTTAGAGAAAGACATATGTACACTAGCGCCTGCAGCTTTCCTGAATTTCTCGGGAATCCGTCGGAAAATGCAAATTCAATGATACTGCATCAATTAATTACTCCTGCAGAATTTCAGAGCGACCAAATCAAAAGAAAATAGAATCAGTTGTGGATTTTTCCACTCAGAACTGCTGCTGGCGTTCAAATTTCTTGACCTGGTTGTAGATCACAAAATGTCACTGTTCTAAGGCGATTTCACCCCTATTACTAGGCTTCCAGTTTCGTACTACGTTCCTCAGTTCCAAAAACACCTCCTATTTTACTTATACAGACCTCTGCTAACTCATGGTGTAAACTTACCAATTTACGCCAAATTTTCGGACATACTCCAATAATATTCTTTCAAACCGTTGAATGGGAAGAAGAGCGTAGAGCCATTTTACGATGAAGGCATGAATTCCCAACAATTCTCTTCAAGAAAAATGACCCATAAAAATTGTCCACTGTCACGAAGTATGGTAGTTTCACATGAATAGAGGAGTGCCATCCACCTCTAGGATGAAACATCCGGCAGCTTACCAATTTCTATAATTTTGAGGAATTCATGATGAACCTACCGAAATTTATTTTCATTGCATAAATTGCTTTTGTGGGGGAACACATTCTAAACCTTGGCTTTCTAGGGCCGCATGCATCGTTGAGATTACCCAGGGTAAACGTGCCACCACATAACTTTACCCATCGCCAGCACGAGCGTAAACGCCTTTACCATGGGTAATAATCGATTATGCATTCAGGCCCTAGAAGCTACCTTTTTACCATCTTAAGCATTATCTAGGTAGCCTTCCGTTTTTGCTGGAAAATGAGGAGCACTTGATCGACTTAGCCATCCCACTGAGTTAGCAGAGGCGCTATTTATAACTTTTATCATAAAATGTATTCTAATAATGAGTACAGTTCAAGCATTTGTTGTTCTTCGTTTGTTTGTTTGTTTTCTCCCAGTGAATTTACGATTTTTGAAATTACGATACTTCATGTAAGGGTTTTAGGAAACATTTAGCAATGTAAACTGCTTCCATAGCAATATCTTATTGGATATGTACAAATGAGCGGGTTAGGCTCTTATTACATATGCTTAATACATATTTTATCTTTGAAATCTGTGCTGAGAGAATATCAACATTGTGCCTTTGAATCGACGTTTGTTCATGTTAATCTGAATAAATTTATCTTGAAATGTTCCATTTTTGAGAAGTGCGATTGACCCAAAAACCAATAATTTTCAACCAGAAAAAGATGAGAGGAAGCAAATATCACAGCTTTCATCAGAATGACGTAGACTTAGGGAGGCGCTGCGCCGTCCTGAGGCGGCGGCGGCTGCTGCTGCTCGCTCGGATTAGCAGCAGGAGGGAAGATGGCTTGTTGGAGCTGATTCCTCAGTCGTTGTAGGGCGTCCGCCAGATGCTCTCCCTGAATTTTCTATATGCGATTCTACACAGGTACAGCGAAAGGCTTTCATAAATAAAAAAATGTGCTATGAAATATATGTAGAAGTGAAGGAAAGCGAAGCAACTTGACAACTTAACGCATTGCGGACAACGTGATGCACATGGTGCATCATGCCCGTTCGTCTCAGCGTGGCCACGTGATGCACATGGTGTATCACGCGAAATGTCCTCTTCATATCGATGAAAGTCTCCCTTCGGTCAGGAGGAGGAAATGGTGAATTATCAGAAAAATGCCCTCTGGCCACCCACGCCATGCAAAAATGTGCTCGGTCCGCAATGTGTTAAACAAAGTGCTGCTTTTAAGTCTTCCTTTTTTTTTCTTTTTCAGAAGTGGCTAACACTTGTTTGAACTGCTCTGGTAACATATTTTTTAAACAATTTCCCACAGGTCGAATTTTGATGGTAGAAAAACAGCTTCGACAGATTCAAGGTCATGCCAGACCAATTTCACAACGCTCAAATGTTTGATAATGCTCGCTCTTAGTGTTTTTTGTCTCCTATACCTTCCCTTTTACTTCTTCAACCAGCTTTTTTTTTGACACTTCTAGAGACGGCATACAGTGTTGCAAATGAATAAAAATAAAAGTAAAACTCTATACAAGTAACTACTACCACTTACGCTGTCAAATTCCGGCAAAATAGAATGCAAGAAACCAGATAGAAAACCATCCGGTCCTTGAACGTTGGTAGGCTCTCGCGTATACCTTAATAAATACCTTCAAAACACACACACACACACACACACACACACACACACACACACACACACAC
>JARK01001541.1:215223-258047 GCA_000688135.1 Ancylostoma ceylanicum
CACACACACACACACACACACACACACACACACACACACACACACACACACACACACACACACACACACACATCAAACTCGCAAGGTAACTTATGTACCTCGCCCGCCCATTAACAGGAGGCACTGGATTCGTAACACTAGATGAAGAAGACTCCAATCCAAGTAGAACTGCTAGTCGACGTACATTCGGTGGAACCCCGACAAAGACACGTTGTCGCCTAGGAACAGAAAAATTTGGATCTACGGCCATTCACTGATGTAAACAGGATCACTACATTGACCCATAGCCAGGTCGTAGTACCCCACAAAAATAATCAAAATTTCCAATACAGAAGACATGATATCAGTAGCAAAAAGCGTCTGGGTAAAGCTATGCATGTGGGTTTTTGATTGTGAGGTTTTTGCTAAAATTAAGTACACACGTAGCAGTTACTGTAGAGACGTTTCGTAGTCACAACAAAGCTGAATCCCAATCGTAGCCAAAATTGCGGTAACAAAGATTTATAGCTCGAAGGTACATAGTGGTAAGAATTCTAAACAAAAGTACAAAGAAATGTATTCAATAGCTTTCGTCCATAGATACATAATTTGTCTCAAAGCCACGTGGTGAAGATAAAACCTAATCCAATTCAAGCAGGTGGGGGAAAGCTTTCGGCAAGAAAAAAATTGAAATGAGAAGAACAAAAGAGCTGAAGTATTCAGCTTTGCTTGCTCTCCTAGCGGTGAAACGACAAGGAATCGGGATACGAAAATCAACGATGAAAAGGTCCGTCCTTGATGGTCCTTGACTAATAATCATAAGTTTAAGTTAAAATTAAAACCATCACGAATAGCATGAGTCTCCTAACTCGACCATCCACGTGCTACAAATGTGTTGAAGACCATGCCTTATCACTGATTCCAGCAATAGTTCAAACTCGAGATAGGAGGTAGAAGAGAAAAGAAAGAAGAAAAAAATGAGAGAAGAAAGAGTTTCCTATCTCCAAAAAGAAACGGAAAAGCAGTGAGAATGGATCATTCCTAGTAAGAATGTTTGGCCCAGCGGGCAAACCAAATTATGATGACCAATGTAGCAGACATAACATGTATGACCGTTTGCTTCAGCTTCCAATTACTCAGCATATGAACACGACTTTTGCGAACTATTTCGGTTTGCAGTAAAGTTCACAGAGAATATTGAAGATCTAACTTTCAGAGAACTTTGGTAATACCTACATTACGCGAAAAAGGTAGGAGATTAAAAAATTAAAGTTAAACTTATAGAAAGATTCAGTGCCGTTTCCTCATTTACGCGGAGCAGCAGCATAAGGAAAAAGGCTCAAGCGAACACAAACAAGATCATCAGGGAACAAGTAGCACTTCACAGTTAGAACCTCAACAAATGTTCCGATTTCAAAATTCTTCGAATTCTTCAACGACACTTTCAGGACGTGAAGCCAACAACGAGTTACCTACGACCTGTATATATTTCTAACTCAAATTTGCTAGATCTGCCGCAATAGCGTGCGTGCTCTATTAGCAACTTGGTCAAAAATTGGATATTTTGAGATAGTGTAGAGTTTGCCCCCGTCCTATTCCCAAATCCTTGATTTTGTGAGCTTTTGCCAACAGTTAGCAATAGTGATCAAATTGAAATTTAACTTCCACTCCACCACGTGCGTTTCCGCTTCTATAGATGGAGTCCATAATGCGGCATCAGTCGATATATCGATTTCTTGAAGAAGAACAGTAACAGTAATCTACCCCGACATTCAGTGATCTCTTCGAGGCAAATCAAATAATAATAAAACCTCTTCAATTGTGGCAATTCTAAGGATGTTTTAGCAATGCCACGGAGAGCGGCGGAAACGGTGCGGAGCATCCGTCGATTTTCCAGTGAGCAGTGTTGGGATTCAGTGCTACGGTATGGCATAGTATAGAGTAGTATAGGATTTATGGGTGAAAAAATGTATTGTGGATCATGCAGCTGTAGCGTTAGAAGCTCATAAGGAAGTAGACAACGCCAAATCTAATAGCAAGACAAAGCTGCCCACTGAATGTGCAGAAATCCCTCTTTTCCATCTAGTAGGATGCGTGGAAATCATACGGAAAACGAGGAAATTCGGTGGAAAAGTGACAGTCTGAGAACAGTGAGTGACATTCTGACAAACGTATCTCTCAAATGCAAAAGATTCAGTTCCAGACTCGTGTTTGGCAACTGACGTAATTCAAGCGATCAACTTGCCTCGCACATAGAAGGGTGTGCAGCACAAAAGTCGTTTATCAGATGCTGTATGGCGAGAAACAAATTAAAATGGTGAATCGAGAGTCTCCGCAGGTGAGTCACCAAACAAAAGCCACCTCAAATTAATTAGATTCTGCGCTTCAACGTAATATGGACCGGCAGCTAGGAGTCCGTCTCGGGTCTTCAAGAACCTGTCTTCAAATTAAGGTAGTCATATTCCGAGGTCTCGATGCATCATTGAGATTACCCAAGGCAAACATGTTGACGTTCGTGGTAACGATGTGTAAAACTGTGTGGTGTTAGCACGCTTACCCTGGGTAATCTCAATGACGCATGCGACCCCAAATTTCTCATACATCTTGCATCACCATTAATCCTTTTGATGAAAAAAAAAGACATCGGAGTAGCCGCATTCCTGCACTAAAAGATCTAATCCTTTTTCGAATAGTATTTCCAAGTAAGCAGTGACCTCAACAAGCTCTCCTGTTTACATACAAGCTAAACTGCGATTTTGTGCCTTTCGAATAGAAAATTTTGTTATAAAAACTATCATATTGACTCCAGTAATAACCTTCGCGGATAGTACACAACCTTTCTGATAAACTCACTTCTCCTTCCATTTCTCCATTTCAATCTCGCATTCTTTGCTTTCAGTGCATTCTCTCGTGACAGCCTCTAACCATGACAGCGCCTCAGGAGCCTTCCATAATTCAACAGCTTCATTGGCATACATTTTGAAGACCAGCTTCAAACCGTCGGTCTCTCTGAAAAAAATTCCACCCATGAAAAACCTCTCTCAGGAAATCAAGTGGGATAATTTACTTGTTCGCAGCGAAGGTACCAAGATGTCGATGTGATTCGACAGCGGCATCAGGCTCAACCTGCATTTTGTCCAGTAAGAAGGTTACAACACCTGGGAAAGCACATATGGCATGCGACAGCTGAAAACGTTCAGGTTACGAAGTAACTATAATAGAATAGTGCACTAATAGAAATGAGTTTTAGACCATTTCATCAGCGACAATGAAGTCCTCATCCGTTTTCGAGTCAAGAAACTGTGCAAGAGCCATTGAGTAGCAGAAATTCGGAAGCATGTCCAAATTTTTCCATTCCTGGGAAAAACCTTCCTTGAATCATGAAGGGCGCCCCCAATTTTTGAGAGCGATACCTTGCAACACCGATATAAGTTCTTGAGCCATTTATATTGCTTGGCTTTGATGGCGATGGTGTCGATGAGGAGGAAAACTGCTAGCGGATCTCCTGCATGGTAAAAACAATCAAATATTATCATTATTTGAATAATGGTATAATTGACAGTTATAGAAAACCATCCATTGAGAAAGCTTCGGAAATACGTAAATGGCTATTAGAGGTTTTCAAAGGACCCAAAATAGGAAAAAAATTATATTTTTCAAATACTCTAGCATCGTACCATATGCATTACAGTATTGACCGAATAAAAATCGAATAAATTCAACTAATTTAACTAGGTTGCAATTCGAAGATTCACCCCAAATAAATCGAGTATTTCGAAAACTCAACGCTTCACAACCCCTATTTTCTCTCACCCTAGAGTGTATCCTCCTCTTTTCCTTAACATTCCAATCTTCGACTTAATCGAAATCGAGTATTCGAATATGGAATACATCTAATACATTATTCGATCAACACACTAATATGCATTACCAATGTAAGCAAAAATAAAACCTCATTAGCACCCCGCGTGATGGGTTTCAGACTTTAAAGCTACCAGAGCTAATTTGATATTTATGGCGTTCGCTTCTTGATGTGTTAAAGTGCCCAAAGTGAGAAAGTAAACCTACTCTGGGGATCCATAGTCAGTATCAGCTTAGCAAAGTTGAGCGCTGTCTCGAAGCACCTGAACGTTCATAGGAATTAGGAGATCACAAACGAAGCTCTTCCCACTCACCTTTTGTGGACACAATTAAGCATTTGTCTATGCAGCAGTAAGTAAAAAGCCCTGTTCTCGTAGTCCAGGTAATCCACGCGATGATAAAAGGAACTCGGTTGAAAAGTACTGGCCATCGACTGCTCGCAGTAGAAAATACCTCGCTCTGTGAATTGGGGAAAATTATTTTTACATTGCAACAAAAATATGGGAATTGACAGATTGTAAAGAAAAATTGCTATAGAACATGTAGTCCTGCGCGGAAATCGATGATATTGCGGTGGCTAGCTACGCTTCTCTCCAGGGCCTGGACGGATCATTGAGATTATCCAGGGTAAACGTGTTGACGCTCATGTTGACAGTTTGAAGATTTAAGTTGTGTTAGCACGACTATACTGGGTAATACAATGATGACGCGGCCTCAGAGAACCCCTGATTCGTTTTTTTTTTTTTGAGAATGAGCGTCTTCTGACACTTTTTTTACTCCGTTGTGAAATTCCACTAGCTAGAGGCTGTAACTGCCAGAACTTCTGCAGCCGGTACGATACTCCATTTTTTCCTTTCCTGATTGCATCGATGAAAATGACTATGTCGGAAAGAGAAGTCCTCTCAGAATTGTGATATTTCGAAAAGCAACTCAGAATTTTGTTCGTTCAAAAGGTGAACCATAAATTCCAACCGTAGTGGCAAGAGGTGTCACTGCCGTCAGGTACAACATACGTATGTCCCCTCCCCACTCCGCGTTCGAAGCCTGAGTTGACGCTGGATGCGTGCCGCACTCTAACAAGGAAACGATCCGTCCTATTATTTCAGCACTTAGCTTTCATCCGAATCATCGGCTAGTAGCGGTATGAATCATTTTTCTGCTATTTTTCCCCACGACCAAAAATTCATTCAACAATTTTTCGCCAGCCACTTAGATCTTTTTGCTAGAGCCACTTAGATCCTTTTCTAGAGCTATGGTGTCTAGAACAACCTAGGATTTCATGGCTATAAACCAGCATTCCATCGTTATACCCAACAAAAGACAGAGGTTGAACAGGTGGAGCAAATGATTACTATAGGGAACTAGGTCATAACACAGAGTAGGTATAATACTGCGTTATAGAATAGTCTCATCATTAGACTCCTTCGAGAGGGGTATTGAAGGGATCTTATAGAATATTGGCTACAGCATGGGTTTTCCCTTTTGCCCATTTTCCTTTACTCCGCTCGCTACAATCTGGGTAGGGATACATGGTCGATAATCTAGCAAACCTCTGGAGGCCAGCGCTATTGGTTGTCGTACAGAATAAACAGTAGTAAAAGACGAAGGACGTCAAAATTGGTTTGCTAGCCAGGTTTCGCCTGGTTATGCGTTCATGGGTCCTGGCACTGGATCCGAACGACCATACTCACATGATAACTATGTCATTTGAATCCGGAACCAGCTCAGTACAGCCTGCTTCAAACGCGACGAAGTACGAGGTGAATATTCGTGCATATAGTGTTTCTCGCTCAAAACTCTCCGAAATCCGCACATTTTCCCGCGCTCTTCTTCTCTACGGCATTTCTCCAACTATTCTGCGCAATGAAAGAGACTATAGCAAGCGACTACTGACTATATTATTAAGGCACGAATGGAAAGTAATCCCATAGTGGAACTGTTAAAAATTTTGTGAGCCACACCCGTCTATCATTACACGCACTTTTCCAAGGGGAGAGGCGAACTTTTGGGCAGACTCTCCTTGCCATCCAAACGTTAACATGCGTACTCCTCACCATTTTTATTCAAAAAGATCTAGTACCTGAAGCAACTCACCTATCACATCACATGACTGCGTGATATCTTCCTGCATTCGGAACACGTTAGCTAATAAAAGCAGAGAATTCAGATGATATGGATTATCGACCAGTATCTCTTCAATCAAGCTCGGATCGAAGGAATCCTCAGACACCCAGCATAACCTATAAGTCTGTAAAATTATCAAAAATTATCAAATTTAGATTTGAGTTATCAAGAGTGGCCAGAAGCAATAGTTAAGCAGCAGATTATCTCTTAGTGTCCCATTCATACCGTTCCAATTTCTCATAGTGTGAGTTGTGCACGAATTTGAACCATTTGACTTCTCCTTCTTCTCTGTCCAGCTCCATCGACAAGCCTAAAGTAGATATTTGTAAACATAACAGATTTACTGCGGTGGAATAAATAAGGAATACCAATATTCCGCACAGGCGGCCAATTATGCTTCTGTTTAACAATCTTTCCACCTCCATGAAAGTTGCGATGAGAGCGATTCACAATTGGCGCAGAATCCTGGAACAACCTAAGTATGGCCCTTTTTTCTTCAGTATGCACATCAGCTAGCTTACTTTAAAGGCCTTGCCCAGCGCTCTCTTGAGCTCAGCTGCAGCGTCATATGAACGTGGGTCAGGTTTGAGGACTTGAGCAACTCCTAATGGTTCTTCGTCATCCATTCGTAACGCACCCATTTGATTCTGCGAAAAGTTGGTTTCAAATGCTTTTCTTTGCAAAGAAACGCAGCCAATCTATAAACCTCAGAAGCGAGTTGTTCCAAAAGTTGGTCATCATCAAGTTCTTCAGTTTCCTTCTTCTTTTGTTTCTTCTTTTTCTTTTTATTTGCTTTCTTCTCGTTTTTCTCTCTCGTTGGCAGAACTTTACTTTCAACGTGGTTTTCGCTGCCCTGCCGAGTATCCTTATTCTCTTCGTCACTCGTTCCAGACTTTTCAGCTACTTCCTCGTCATCTGAAACATAAGGGCATCATTTTCCAGATGTCTCCAAATTATGAACTACAACGCAAGAGGAGCAAGAGCTGAGCCGTTGGTGGAAACTAATTACTAACATATCACAATGTATTAAGATCTCTACTTTCGATCAAACCATCAGGAGAGTGTACAGGGTGGTCCACATGAAGTGTGACGCAAAAAATTATCCACAGGTTTCCACCAGTTAATTCAAATTTTTTCAATGTTAATTTTCAAATGTTAATTCAAATTCAAGTTTTCACTTTATTTTAATAGACATGAAAATACTGCATCAGATCTTACACGTCACATTCCGAGTAACCGCCTTCAGCTTTAACACAAACGTCCAATCTCTCCCAGAAATTTTCGAGAATGCGCGCGACTACTTCCCGCGACCATTTTCGTCTTTTCAGCAGATCCAATGACTTGTGTTCAAAAGAGCTGACTTTTTGCTTCAAGATGGACCAATTAGCAAAATCGAAAGTTTGAGATTGGGCGAGTCTGACGACCAAACATGCGTGGTCCAGAATCCGAATAATTGGTCTAACTCCATTTCATTGTTTTCACTGTTCCATGGGCTGCTGCTCAATTTTGTTGAAAGGTTAAGCCTATGTCATCCGCGTTTTCTTTGGCCCGAAGAATCACCGCATCCTCCGAGAAAATGGATTTTCTATAGTTCGTCACACATCATGTGGACCACCCTGTAGGCTCATGTGACCAATTTACTCCTGGCCCATCTGCTGCCACCCAGTTTATGGTGGTAAGCAAGGAGCATATATTTCACAGATTTCACAGTTATCATGCTCATTTGAGCCCTCATCCATCTCAACATCGTCACCTGCACAATACTGACAAGCAATAATACTGACTTGTGAGTTCTAATTTCTTGTCGTGGGCCAACATTTCACGTCGCAAAAAGCAATGAACGGAGAACA
Source organism: Ancylostoma ceylanicum (assembly GCA_000688135.1). Taxonomy (NCBI): domain Eukaryota; kingdom Metazoa; phylum Nematoda; class Chromadorea; order Rhabditida; family Ancylostomatidae; genus Ancylostoma; species Ancylostoma ceylanicum. The sequence continues at coordinate 223,038 of JARK01001541.1, forward strand.
GCACACCAAATTTTGAATTTGTGGTGCCCTAGGATGCACTTGTCCGCATAGTATCCATTGAACATCATTCGCGCATAGGCGTTTGCACGTGCAATAAGCTCACGTGTGAGGATAGCATCAAATGTAAGCTGTAATTAAATGCATCGGTCCTTGGATGATCGTTGCCACAAATTCTGATGGTGTCGACCTCCTGCGCATCAGCAGAGATGACAACTGCTGACTTACGCATCCTCAGTGCGGCACATAGGGTTACCTGCAGCGATAAAATGCCGGACACAGATGTGATAAAAACGCGGAGAATATCAAAAACCGTTGAAAAAAAAAACTGCGTTTCTGTGGCCATGGATAGGGGAATTTATACTAAATGCAGTGTGACCCGCATCACATGCATGCATCCATTTGCTATGGATTTTCCGCGAGAAGCTAGGCCAGCCCGGGGTTGAATAGTACCTGCATCTGAACGACAAGGCAGCGATTGGTCCTATATTTCACCACAAAGAGGCACGCATCTATTATGAATTACGCTTAATGTGGAGACCACCACTGCACTCTACCCGGCTTCCTAAAAGGAGCTACCAGCAAATACCAAATGTATCAGAAGCACCCAAAGAAACGATAGAATGATGCCGTATCGAAAGAAATGAAGTGTTTTAGAGTCACCAAGAACTGAATCCGTGACCATACTCTATGGTATAGAGGTATCAACAAAGCCAACTACGAATATGTGGGTTAATTAAAGGAGGAATTTTAATTACTAACTACAAAATGAGAGCTAAATTACTGGAATGATGAGAGAGACTGAAAAAGATTGTCAGTCAACAGCGGATGATTCTCTCTCGAGGCGAGAAATGGATGACCATGGGAGACACTCTTAGAAGCCAAAACAATCGCTCCTGGTCTAGTAAAAGGGCATTTTTCACTTTTTGAGTTTTCAAGAAAGATGTTTTGGATACTATTCGCTGATAGTGACAGGACATTGCTGTTCTTCAAGCATTCCCACATTTCCTGGTCGCAATCCGCAGTCACCTCACTAGTTATTCACAACTCAGACATGACTATGAAGCAGGCATGCAAGACACATGGGAAAGAATATGAATACGGAAAACTACAACGACCAGTTAATACAGCTCACTAACTTTGACAGACTTACCAACAAAGGCTGCAAATCGGTTAACTGGCCCAGCCTTTTGAGATGGAACATCCTCCTCTAAATCCTCTGTGCATTCTTCGTGTTCCTTCTCCTCGATTAGTCGACGCAGATGTTTCGTAGACATTTCCTGACTTAGCAGCTAGGGTCAGTGACTAGAAAATAGTGCGTAGGTTCCTGAAAATTATGTGGTAGTCACTATTTTTCGGGAACTGTATAATCACTCCAATCCCATGTATGGAACAGAGCAAGTAAAGTCACCATCCTAATCAAGGACCGCATGTATCGTTGAGAATAGCCAGAGTAAACGTGTTAACACCACGCAAATTTACACACCGGCTTCAACATGTTTACCCTGGGTAATCTCCATGATGAATCCAGACCCGAGACGAAAAGCGAGGATATAGAGAAAACTGTTCCTTTGAACATGAACAACAACAATTTAGTGAAGTTGGTTTGTACATACTGGATGGTGGATCCACCCAGTGGACGAAATTATGAAAATTTATACTAGATGCGTGTGTTTGTCGCATGCGCGACTATATGATGCAGGGTAGCTCCAGATAGAGTTCTTGCATAGCCCAGAAAAGATGAGAGCCACATGTTCGCGGAGTCCGCTAGGTGTTCTTCTTCATGACATATCCGATGTGTTGAGCACTCCTCTCGGAAAATCCTTCTCAAGTGGATGCGTGCGTCAGCAGTGCGATTGACTCACGCATCCAGTAGGAATTGCCCTAGCTACGAGCCTATGGAGCTGCACAAAGCAGAGATAGATCAGCAGCAGCCGAAAAATTCTCGAAGCAATATCGTTGCAGAGCTACATGGAACTCTAAACGGCCAGTTGGATGCGGACCAGAGCTGCAGTGCTCCACGTTGGACAGAGAGAATCAGACAGCATGACCAAAGCATTGCCGGTCGAGGAGTGCTTCAGACAGCCACAGTGCCACGCCGCGCCGCGTCACTGGTCCGTATCTAACTGGCCATTTAGAGTTCCCTGTACCTTTCGTTTGAACTTGTTCCCATGCCAAAATGAAACTACAATATGCAGTGTTTTGCAATTCTTAGCTGTGCTTTGGAAAAAAAATCCAAATGGAAGACATTTCGTATCAGATGGGCAACGCTGTCAACTTCAAATAATTAGTTACCTAAATAACAGTGATATTTAGGTGTTCATTCTTCGACTAAGCATTATATTTTGGGAGTTACAAGAAAAATATACAGAATTATTATGAACAAAGTAATTGGAGAATGAATAATAAGAAAACGAGGGTACATTCAATCTGATCAAAAGAAAATGATAGATTTGGAGCAATAAAATGCAAGAACAGATGCATTGAAGGATGCTCATTGTCAACACAACAATTACAATAATTGTATGGTCTCAACCTTCAAAGTCTCAATACCAAGAATGATCGAAAGTTTTTATATAAGAACAAAGACATATCAATGGGTGTTTACATGTTTAGGTTGCAACAATACCGGTACTCATTGAAGAACCTATTGTAAAACTCTTCCAAACTCCTATAGAACAGTGAATGCGCAATGTAATCGAAAACCTCTTAGAGCTCATAAGACTCTACGCGTTGAGCTAAGCATTACAATTATGAGAGATTCGGCATCGTCAATACCACGGACTAGGGTGGGCAACAACATGACAAAAATAGCAGAATTCACAACTTTTCGTTTGGTTTAAGGGCAGACTCAGGCATCCAAGACGGTTTGTAAGGCTTGATAGGAGAGCCTCCTACACTCAGTTGTTGCCCAAGAGCACTTAGTGACAGCAGTGCCAAGCCGTGCGCAGATGCACAAGAAATGACCTTAATGAATGTAAAATGTCTTTACATAGAAGGGAACAATAAACATGAAGAATTATTCCGAAGAGTTACTCACTTCACCAACTTTGTTGTCATCCTGCATAACTTTCTCCTTCGGCTTCACCGGCTTCTCGCATTTGAAAGGAATAATTCGTCTTCGGATCACTCCTCAAAACATACAAAATTTCTACTCAAAAGTGACTTTTACATACTGTCAAAGATAACAAAGGTTTGGACACTAGTGTTAAAGTCAAACAAGTTCTCAACCAAATTTAGTTTCTCAATTATGACCTATCAAAACCGAGCAGTAATTCAGCACACTGAACAATGTCCTAGATGAGACAATAAAATATGGAGAGAAATGGTCAAATTGACTAGAGCGGTGATAAATCGAATAGCATACCTGTGTGAGCAGTTCGCGCCGTTAACTCCTGTCCTATGTAGCATCCTTTATCCAATGAAATCATGTTCAGCAAATCACCATTTGCCTGAAAACTATGAATTCGTGATCAATTCAGAGCTCTAACAAGAAATGACAGAAAAAAAATACGCATACTTGGAATGGAAGAAGCGTCCCCAACTCCTCACAGCCCTCAGAAATCCCATACTTGATTCGCCTCTCGTGATAATCGGCCAAAGCTTCCTGCCCAGTATCTGTACTATATAAACGTCTACCTAATGAAGGGAATCTCGGATCAAGGATGGAGCCAGGAGTTTCTTCTGTAGAAAAAAGCACATTCTCGTGTGATTCGACAATATCGACCTGAAAAAAAAACGTAATTCTAAATCATAACCAAAACCGCATTAAACGACGCTTGAACTGATTCAAAACTAAATTTAAAAATGGTTAAAACCAAAGTTGAAAACCAAAGAAACTGTCTGGCTCACACTTTTGCGCACGCGATACTTTTCCAGCAACTTCTTCAGATTTTCCCTGTTGGAGGCCGAGCACTCGACGAGGATGTCGCCATTGTCCCGTGATACTATAACGTCATCGACGATCCTTCCCTTGTTATTTAAGAACAACGCGGCAATACCAACTGAAGGCTGTAGTGTTCTAAATAAATCTGAAATTTTGTATAGATGTGAACCAAGTGATATATGAAAGACTGTACTTGACGTCATTTGTGACAAGGCCTTGTAGTAACTTCAATGAGTCTGATCCCCTGAGTATTAAAATTGAGCGATGTGTGAGCCCTATAATCTTGGACATCTAAAAAGACAGAATTAGAGAACATGAAGAGCCTTTTCTGAGCAAATAACGTAGGATAGCAGAACTATGACGAACAACTACAAGATACAGATTGCACGAATGTGTTTATTGGAAATTTGTACATAAAGACGTCGAGTAAACATCTAATGAACAGAAAGAGGAAACATGCAGATTAGGCAAGGTAACATGCTGATGGAATGTCATGCTGAAATGAGATACCTTTGTGATGAAAGCTAATTGTGAAACGAATCAGACTTTACGGATACAGATCAACTGGAATGTTGAGCCGAATGAGGAAGGACGCAGTAGAGGCAACTTGAACCAGAGTGTTTAGGCACAGCTTACATAGTTTTCAATCCCGAATCATTCCCAGGCAATGTGTGCGCAAACCCAGTAACGAAAAATGATAACAAAACCAGTACAACTCAAACCACCTAACTACTTGTTCTTTTCGTGCTTTCTTGATGATCCTTATTGAAAAACGGCATACGGAGAGCATCACGAGCAGTTAGCCGTTGCTCAGTGGCAAAAGTCAGGCAGCCACTTATAACAGGAATAGCATCAGCAGGTAACCGAGGGTTTAGGCTAAATATTGGAAATTACATGTGACTGATAACTTACAACCTCGTTTAGTGCCTACGTGATGGTTTGATAGTACGGAAATTTAAAAAAAGTATACAATAGGGAGCTTACCGTTCTAGAGGTTGGGGAGGGTATGATGGGTAGTTTGATCTCTCGACCACAGCGTCATGAGGCCAAAGTGACGACCGCGGAGTTCCCATCTTCCTTAAACAAACTTGTCATATAGGGCGTTCCGCCGGGGACGATAGTTGGGACGATGTCAGAGAGGAAAAGAATGTGGGAAAGAGTGTAACGATTGGAGAGGGTCGCAAGAGAAGCAGATAATAAGCGCGAATACTCAACTATCATCGCGTGTGGAAAAGATTATAGCTAAAACTTGGCTTTCAAAGGAAAATTATCAAAACACGGCCGAAAATGGTACTACCAATCCAGAATGAAAATCATCATCAGGTTATTGACCAAACGGTAAACATAACGCAGTTCCGCTCAAGTTTGCTACTATGCTACTAACAACATTCACGAGAAAATTTATTTTGCACCTACCCCTTGTTCACGCGCATGTGACGGTGTCGTGGGCATAAACATGATGATTGATGCGTTACTGAGGGTTTTTGAGTGAAACCGGATCGCTAATTTAGAACGTACCCAACTAGGGGTGGAAAAGACTAGACTACCAGATAAAAAGTAGAAAAGTCGATACTCATCGTTGGGTTTCTTGAAAAAGTTGCTCCAGTTTAGCTCTTTCCATCATTTCTTACAAGAGAACAATTCCAATCACGACGAGGGATTGGAATGAGATGAATATCTTGGTTCTTTGTGATGGAAAAAATTGAGGATTCCTCCGTGGTATTTTGCTAGAGTCAATTTCGACCTAATATTGCTGTTTGTATCAACATTAAACTCGTTTAATTCTGAAAATACCGCCAATAATACACAGCGGAAATTGCGGCTTCCACATACTGTAGTCTCAAGCGATGATGATCATCATTTCGTATAACTGTTCCACTCAATTTTAACAGCTGAATTGCTTGCTATAAGCCTTCTACGTCTAAAATTTTTCACGAAAAGAAAGCTAAAATGGGCATATCACGTTGCAAAGACGATGCGACAACAGATGGACCCAGACGGTAACAATTTGGTGGCCATGGAACTATTCCGGACTTTAAGGCAGACCAGCGGATCGTTGGAGAAACAAATGGAAGAAATATGGAAAGATCATGATAGTGTGAAGCCAATGACTGGCGAAAATTGAAAAGGAAGCTGGAGGACCTGTTCCCTCACAATTAAGGAAGAATACGGTCTTCAAGTAACAAGTAAGTAAGTAACGCCTTCTACAATCTCGATTGCTAGCGAAAACCACTACGAGAAAAGAGCTTGAAAAATACTAAGAACAACCGTCTGTGTAAGGAGGTATTTCTCCAAACAAACCTGAATTGAAGGAACTTCGACTCACTGGAATATAATGCTGAGCTGCTGTGCCTCCGTTTGACCAGGAAATAGTGGAATTCTCTGATACAATTCGCTAACTATACAACCAACAGCCCAAACATCAACAGCTGTGTTGTAACTACACTGAAGGAGAAGCTCTGGACTCCTATACCATAGCGTGACAACCTAAAACATTTCGCTACTGGAGTGAAAATAGAAATTTGAACTGTGAGGCATTTGTAAAGAACTTACAACTGTTGTAAAACAGCTTTGTGTTGTGTAAGTCCTTGATAATCCAAAGTCAGCAATTTTCACCGTTTGGTCACGATTAATAAGAATGTTTTGAGGCTTTAGGTCACGGTGAACGATGTTGTTGCTGTGTAAGAAATCCACACCTTCGAAAATCTGGAACTCATTTATAAACCTACATGAGTAGGCAGCGAAATGTAGAATATAGAATTTAGCACAACTGGTAACATAAAACAAACCTGTTTTGCTATTAACCGGCACTGGTGATCTGGCATGTCACGCGGAATGTCCTTTAAGAACGAGTACAAGTCCCAATCGCACTTTTCAACGACCATGTTTATATGCAGATCACAGCCGTTGTTCTCGAGTGTATGAAAAACATCATGCAACCTGAAACGATGCGTGACTTCGCTGGGTACCTTAATAAATTGTGAATGGTTTACAGCAGCATGTAAAAAGCAGATTAATTACACACGCCACAGTCCTTTAACCGACTTGATAAAGAGTATAGATAAACATCGAAAGAGGCGATAAAATTCTCTCACAGTGTAATGTTCTTATGACGAAGCCTTCTCAACGATATCATGCTGGAGATTTCACGAAGCACACTTTGGGGGACTCCATCGTCGTTAACTCCCACTACTATTTTCTTCAATGCGTACTGGAAAAAATCCATAAAATCAGCGATAGTTCGAAGGATATTAAGAGGATGAATTCTAGTTGCCATTGATTGACTCCCATACCTCAGTCATGGTTGGAGTGTGAGTAACGTGGTATACGACTCCATAAGCGCCTTTTCCAAGTAAATTCAGTTCCCGGTACTCGTCTGCCTTTGAAGACCGCCAATACGGAGGCTGCGCAGCGGCCAGCGTCATTCAGCCTGGATAGAGAATAAGAATCGTTATAAATCTTTGAACGGTCATCAGAGACAAAGAAATCATGATCACTAGTAGTGAAAACTATAGTAACAAATTGGCCAAAATGTGATGGAATTCAAAACGGAAGTGTTTGCGCTCCAAAGACAATGTCGGGAAATTCGTACAATAACGGCGGAAACTCGTCCACAAGCTCCCTATAAAATTCCTGGAGAAACCGATCTGATGACAAGACACTTTCTACAGTTCTGTGTCAAGAAGTCAATACTAACGATATTATTATGTTAATTGGTTGCCATATTCGTGGTCAGCACCTTTAATAACCCCCAAATGAATTTTTCTCAGAAGCAGTCGTGAAATTCGGTGCCGTACATCAGCTGCACAACAGCACAATTTAATCGACGCCTGAATAGGCGTACTGTAGCAGCTACCAATGGAACCTAACTTTTCATCTCGTGGATTTCCCTCCCTTTCTAGGTTAAAGATGAGCTAGACAAGGGATCCCAGAGTTGATAAAGTCGCATAGAGTTACAAGGGCTTTCATGAGATCTTTGAGGTAATAGATGTGTGCTATTCGGAGGCTACTATGTATAAACGCGTGCCAACAGTATTTTTGTACTCTCTTGAGTTAAAAAGTGATGGAGAACTCCAAGGCATTGTTATCAGTGGCGACAAGAAGAGCAATGCCTGCCAATTACAAATTTCGCGTGAAATACTTTGTTTTGTGTGTGATTACGAACTTGAGCGGTATTGTTCAAATTGGTACGAGTTATCCCGTTCTGCTCTGATTCATTTTTCATTCATTCATTCATTAGTAACCCGTTATTGAAAGAAAGTTGCGTTTCAGAGCGATTTAAAGAACTATGTAATGAGTCTATTTGCTTGTTGTTCCGGCAGGGTAAACCTGGAAGTTATGGCGGTGCCGCAAGATGCTGAAGAGCCTGTTTGTCCTGAACGCTTTCGAAGCACTCTACGAGAGGGATCATTCACCGTTCCGGATATCTCCACAAAGGTTTACAAAGAAGAATGCACGTACTGCTTTCGCACGCCTTTCTTTACAGGTACACCATTATTTTGCTTACAATTCGCTTAGCGTCTTTATTCACTTTAATCCTTTAATTTTTTTCTTCATCCGTTTTAAGGAGGTTTGTTCGTCTGCCTGAAAACGTACGCCTGCTTCTGTTTTACCCACGTTGGTGTATATGCTGAGCAGTCTCGGAATACCCTCTTTCTGCACATTTCCAGCAAAAAGGTGAGTGCTTTGGATCTTTCGTGTAGTGCTCATCCTGAACTTCTTCTTGATCAGGTAAGTCTTGAATCTGAGGAGGAGTCTGATGGAGAGCCAAAGGACAAAATCACACGGCTTGCTATCGGAACTGACAGTGGATTTGACACGAAGAAGTACGTCCTTTATTTTTTTTTACTTTTCCCTTCCTGTAGTTGTTATTATCCTATTTCAGATTCGATGTGGTCGACAATTATTCATTAGTCTCATTCCCTCACATAAACGCCAAGTGTCCAATAGACGAGAAACTTGGCGCCGATCTCTACGGGTTGGTTTCTTTCTGATGTTGTAGTTTTTCATCTATTGTAATGTTTTTCCAAAATTCATATTTGTCTCACGGTGAAGGTTAATTCTTATTGCTGTATTGATAATGGGGGCCACGCCGCATCACTGCTCAATCCATGTTGATACAAGTTCACTCGAATGGTCAATTCTTGGGTTAACACATATCGAAGTGGGTTCACTAGTAGTGCAGTGCTACTTCCTTCGTCAGAGGCATAGTAACGAAGAGCCATCGCAGTGTTTTGTGGCTGTTCTTGCATGCGCAGCATTTTCAAGAAAATTTATTTATCTTTGTACAGGAAAAATTCACTTTTCTAACCTAACTCGATGACAGGCCTTTCTGGCGCACCTGCTGCACGAATCGAGTTTGGAATCTATCATTTTTCAATAAGTCTGCTTTGATATCTCTTCACAATTGTCGGTTGAAATGTTTTCTTTTCTTCTGTTCTCTTGATTATAACTGAAGTCGGGAATGTTATCGTGTCTGATATGATAGTTTTGAATTAACTACCTGGATTAGAGCTGCTCACGTTCAAGTTAAGTGCCAGAGCTGTTCAGTTCTTCCTGCAAAACATCAGAGGAGCGGGATTGCTTGAATTGAATTCTGACAAATGGATGCTGCTAAAGATGAGCACTTCATTGCTAGAATCTACTTCAAAAGCAACTTCTAAATATCTTCTTGATCTCTCCCATCTTTTTTTTTTGTAATTGGTGGCGTCACCTATCTTAGTTTTTGCTATTTAGCTAATGTTGAATAGGGAGCTGCTGATCATTCTAGTTTGATCAAGAAAGAAACTCTGAAATGGTATTTAACGTGTATGACCCAATCTTTCCAGGACGTGTCAATTTGTAATCAGCGCAACAAGTGCCGAACGGATAGCACTGTTGCAGAACGCAAGTAATGCATGGGATGGCGAGGTTAGTAACGACATTAATTTTTTATGTGTTTCTCAGCTTTAAACTTTAATGGATTCAATTGAACAATTTGCACTTTTACTGTTTCGCTTTTACGCTTTCACAATATTGATTCTCAAGACTGAACTTCAGATAAAACAAGTCACCAAGCACGCCAATTTAGTTCAAATGGATAACGGAAAGAAGGTATTTTCTATTCCTTTTTATTCTCTTCTTTTTCTGGTGTCCAACATTATGCTGTTCATTATTCATTCTCAGGTTCCGCTCAGTGGTTGGACGTGCGAAGCTGAAGGCTGCACGTTAAGCGAAAATTTATGGCTTAACTTAACAGATGGTGCTATAAGGTGTGGCCGCAGTCAGTTCGTCGCTGAGGGTCAGATGTGTAAAGGAAACAACCACATGAAACAGTACTACGACGCCACTGGGTACCCTTCGAATTTAAATTCTATAAAACTAGTGAGAGATTCATTCTGCATTTTTAAGTTTTCCCCTGGTGGTGAAGCTAGGCACCATTTCGAGTGATGGAACTGCTGACGTGTTCAGGTAAATTTTTAAGTTATTCAAATGTTATTTTATTTGTAATTATAATGTGACAATTAGTGTGATTATGGCATAGTTTCCATTTCCTTCAGTTATGATGAAGATGATGCAGTGATTGATCCTAATTTGGAGAAGCATTTGGCTCACTTTGGAATTGATGCAAAAACCTTGAAAAAGACCGAGAAGAGTACGCTGGAGTTGGAGCTTGATATGAATCAAAAGTAAGTGAAGTGATGTCCTTTGATTTAGTCGCTAATCTGGCATCATTCTCAAATGCCTTCATCGTTTACCTTTTAAGGTGGGAATGGGCCAAATGTCAGGAAGATGGAGCTAGCCTCGAGAGCATTTTTGGGCCAGGCTACACTGGTTTAATCAACATTGGTTCAAGTTGTTATATGAACTCTGTAGGGTTCTTCTTCTGTTTATTGTTTCTTTTTGTCCGTTTTGCTTTTACACATTTTTCTGATCAGGTCCTGCAATCGTTGCTCATCGTTCCTTCGTTTATTACGCGATTTGTTGATGGCGCTGGTCCCATACTTGCTCGAGTACCGCCGCTTGATGTTCGTTCTTAACATACTATGTATTGAAGGTACTTTTTTCTCTGTTTGTCTCAATACTATTCATTCTTGAAATACAGGTACACTTGGATTTCAACGGTCAGGTGGCCAAACTATTTGCTGGTATGGCTAGTGGAGATTATTCTGTGGTACGTTCTTTTTTTGTGTAGCAATCTTGGCTTATTTGAACTGGTGTTCTTTTCGCGCATGACATACACGCGGTTCAAGTTGATATTCATGAATTAAGCTACAACACTTAGTTTTTCAATCGTTTTACTTTTTCGTTGATGTTTACATAGACTCCGTTAATCCTGGATCCCTTTTATTCCCAAGGCATTACCCATTATTTGAGTTCCAGATCAAAACTGACTTGTTTCATGTAAATGAGTGTCAGTTCAAAATAAACGTCCATGCCCAGTGCTTTCTTTCTTTTTTACTTCAACTTTTTTCTCCTATGGCATATTTTTTCTTTTTTTCTTTTACTTTTTCTTCGCCAATGAAGGTCGTTATTCATAGGAAAATAGCGATTTCAATGGCATCAAACCATCCCAATTCAAACGAGTCGTAGCTGGTTCGCATCCAGAATTTTCTTCAAGTCGTCAACAAGACGCAGAAGAATACGTTCGGTACGTTTCTGTAGAAATCACATAGCATGCCATACCTTTTCTTTCATATTGGTCTTCTATTTTCATAGTTTTCACCGAGATTTCTTTATAGATTCCTTTTGGACAAGATTTCATCCAATACCCCTGTTGAGATTCGGGACCCAACTCTTTCAGTAAAGTGTGTTCAGTTTTTCGTTTTCTGTCGTTTTCAATTCTTTGCTTCAAGAGTTTTCGCTACCTGTTTGTTTGATAGGTTCAAGATGGAAAGTCGGTTCGAGGATATTGCATCAGCTATGGTTCGATACACAGATCGAGAAGAGACTGTGCTTGCCGTGCCTATTCCGAAGGTATGTAATCCTTGTTTTTGTCAATCTTTCTTTTTTTGTCACCTGTTTTCTAATGCAATTCTCTTCAAGGCAGCGATTAGGGCGGAAGATGGCGAGGGTGGTCGATCTTCAGTGGCTCTCACAGACTGTCTTCACGCTCTTTTTGAGCCTGAGACTATTGAGGTTTGAGTAATACTTCGCTGAGAAGTTGGTATGAATTTTCATAATCTCTTGTTATCCAGGATTTTGTGAGTCCTATCACTCACGAGAAGAAAGGAGCTCGCACGACTATACGCTTTAGGACATTCCCAGATTTTCTGTTTCTTCAAGCTCAAGTAGGTGAACGATCTGGTTGAAAACCTTTCAAACAGTGAACTGTTGGAATTTTTGCATACTTTTTTTGAAGAATTTCTTTCGTTGATTCCTGATGAAGTTCATGATTTTTCAGAGATTCACAATGAACCCAGATTTCACTGTCAAGAAGCTTGACCTTGATCTACAGGTAAGAACTCCAGCTATAGAAGTTGATGAAGATGTTGCTCAGAAAGAGTAAATATAAAAGTAATAGGTTCCTGATGAGATAGACCTGTCTGGTTTACGTGGCATCGGCAAGAAAGAGAACGAAGTGCTCTTACCCGATGATGCTCCCACGGCGCCTCCTCCTGCTTTACCTGATTATGACCGGAATATCGTCGAACAGGTTGCTTCTAGAGTGGTTATTTGTTCGTTTGTTTGTTGTTTTCGTGAATAAGCGGTTTCTAGTTGGAAGCTATGGGTTTCACGCGAAATGCTTCAATAAAAGCTGCAATAGAAACTGGGAAAAGTGGAGGTGTAGAAGCAGCTGCTGAGTGGGTGATGCTTCGTTTGGATGATCCGTCTTTGAATGATCCTCCTGCCACTGCTCCATCTCATCCATCTGCCAGTGGACCAGCTCATATGGAAGGATTAGACGAACTTATCGCCTTTGGTAATGGGAAACATGTTGACATTTTATTACTTTTGATAATGTTGCATTTTCAAGGTTTTACTGCTCATCAGGCGCGTTACGCTCTTAGTCGCAATCCTGATGCTAATGCGGCTGCAGAGTGGCTTTTCGTCCATGCTGAAGAGGTTTGTTTGATTTGATAATAGTGCGTTCTTCACCTTTTTTTAAAGAGATTTTGTTAATATGAAGTACCGTTTTCACACAAATAATTGAAATGTTCACTATAGGTACCACCAGAATGCGGTGCTGTCTGTCCTGGTGAGAATACAACTCCGCTAGCAACATCTGCTTCCCGTGAGTTCAGTGATGGCAGTGGCAAATATCGTCTTGTCGCATTCATTAGTCACATGGGAAGTAGTCCTCACTCTGGACATTACGTGGTGCACGTGAAGAAGGATGATAGATGGGTGCGTTTTCATTTGGAGTTTGCCTTTGGTTCTTATCATCTGGTAAACCTGCTGTTCTTTACTCATACTTTTTTTCTCAAGTGGTAGTGATTATTTTCTTCATCACATTTTTTTCTTCATCACATTTTTTTTTGATTCAGTCAGCGCTGCCAACCAATCTCTCTCTGCTAAACGTGATGTGGTCATGCCTGCTCTCCGCGCTTCCGGGAATCCCAGCGCTTTGTCTTATTGCTTCTAATCGGGCACAGTCGTTTACCTCATTCAAATACTCTGTCTGGTTCATAGGTGTTTTCTTTGCCTTGCCAGGTTGTTATGGTGGAAAACTTTATTGCGACTTTACGTTTCGACACAAATCGTCTTCGTCAGAAGTCTGAAAGTGGTTCCAGCCGTTATTCGTATCTACGCACTACACGACCAAACGCCTCATCCTACTTTGTCTGTAAAAACTAAAAAAAACTAAAAAAAAAAAAAAAAAAACTAAAAAAAAAAAAACTAACTAACTGTCTGTAAACTCTGTCTGGGTTTCACAGTTGGCACCTAACCCTTATCTACAGCAGCCCNTAAAAAAAAAAAAAAAAAAAAAAAAAAAAAAAAAAAACTAAAAAAAAAAAAACTAACTAACTGTCTGTAAACTCTGTCTGGGTTTCACAGTTGGCACCTAACCCTTATCTACAGCAGCCCGACTACATAACCACTTATTCACTGTTTTTCCGCTATTGCTTGTCGTTTCAGCCTCTGTTGCTGTGAAAGCTCTGCTGACTTTTTTTTGCTCTGACCTTCTCATTGTAAGACCTTGGTCCTTCTACGACGTTGGTGGTGTTACCTGGTTTAAGTTGGCGGGCACACCCTGGTGCCCGGAGTCCTCTCGTACGCTATTGGACTAGCAGTGTTGGCGGGCCACTGCCCTACTTTTCCAGAGCACCAATCCAGGACCATTAACTTGCATACGTTAGAAGTACGTATATGTTGATATTGGGTGTTGGTAAAGGTAGTGAGAATATTCAATGTTGTCACTGGACTGTTGTACGTATATGCCAGTTTCCATCCCAAGTTTGGGCTGTACATGTACTTGTAAAGGTAATGGTTGTGGGGGCAGAACTTTGAAAACCCATTTTCCCTGTTGGTTGAACGACTGGCTAGCCCTTCATAGAGTTCTAAATTTTATGACGAATAATTGTTTATGACGGCGTTTAGATCACTTCCTCCTGACCACAATCGCGTGCAGTTTCGTAGGCCTAGTCTAAGTTTTGGAAAGGTTCTCGTCCGTTAGAACGTTATTGCTGAACTAGGAATGTTGTATTGCCTTGTGAACACTTCGTTCTTTCAAGTTCTTGGCCTCTATTTTTTTATTTATTATTTATTTTTTTTTGTTATCGTTTTCTTTCTTATCTTAGTACATCTCCTCCTCACGCATCACGCCTTTTTCTGGCTGCGCACCTCGAGTGTATTCATAAATAAATAAATAAATAAATAAATAAATAAATAAATAAATAAATAAATAATTTTTTCTGTAAGCGATTCTAAGCTTTTTCAACGCTTCTTTCTCTTTTTCTCTGCTTCTTACCTACACTTGTTGCAACCTCGGACTTTTTTGGCAACCCCACACTCTCATGACGTCGACTCCAATAATATCCTTTTGATAACGTCAAAGCCTATTGAGAGTCCAAAAGTGGTCCAAAAATTTGGGAAAATTTTCGAAAAATTATTGGACTATTTTAGTTTCCATATTTCGCCACCGTTATTCATTCTACGAAGCTCAGTGACAGCTCGTTACGCTAAAATGCATATTGATTGGTAGCTAAATTCTGTGTTTTCGTTGATTATTCTGTTGGAATGCATGTTTTCTGCTCGCTGAGAGCATTGGTCTGCCAGATTCCTGATTCAATGCATTTTGGAAATAGATATGAAAAAATTCTTCATTTCTCCTTCAAATACTCATTGATTTAGATACTCTTCAACGACGAGAAAGTGGCCATATCACAGAATCCGCCTCGTCAACTCGCATATCTCTACCTCTTCCAGAGGTTTGAGTAGTGGGTGCTACTAGTTCCGCAATTGTAACAGCGATAATTATTCCTCTTTTTCTTTATTTTGTATTGTATTTCACGCCAAAGTTCGCCAATCTCTACCTTCAGTTTTACTTATTTACTTTTTGCACTTAGTTTACGAGTTAACGGCAACACCTCTGCAGTAGGTTTCCACATGTTCCCCATCGTGACAGATGTACTCTCCGGTTTTTCGTGACGTTTGTACTATCAGCGCAGTTTGTAATATACGCGTTTTTGTCAGATCATCTATTTTTATCGTCATTAAATGATTTCACATATTTAACGGCAAGAGAGTCGAGGAAAAAGGCACTGCAGAGAAAGCAGACAGTAGACGGCAATTGAGTGTTGCTATACTTCCTGAGAGTAGAGCGAGGCATGGAAGAATGCAGTGGAAAGACTAGTACGAATACACTAAGTGGCACTCGATGTTACAACTGACAGCTGAAGCGAATGCGATCAGTTTAAAACCCGTTATCGTCATTGTGACAAGCTATACACAGTAGAAATGCACTTCGGAGCTTAACGTGAAGTCTGCGAGATATGTCAACGGCTAGTCTCGGCTTGACTGGACCTTGTCGTCGGAGAGTATCGTTCATCCCGG
Organism: Ancylostoma ceylanicum; assembly: GCA_000688135.1. NCBI lineage: Eukaryota > Metazoa > Nematoda > Chromadorea > Rhabditida > Ancylostomatidae > Ancylostoma > Ancylostoma ceylanicum. The sequence continues at coordinate 238,897 of JARK01001541.1, forward strand.
AAGATGGTGCTCATCGTGTCTCCATAACAGTAATTGGCAATTGTCGGCTGCCGATTGAAATACAGGTTTCCGTCTTGGAGGATCCTTCCGGCCGTGGTATCTTCACGATGGGATCCTCGACGCAACGTGCCTGGCGATGGGCTAACATCTCTGGATCATCTCTGGAAGCAGATTTCAGTGTGTTGCTTTAGTAATCTGCTAACTTACAAGGGAAGTGCACGAGGATAACCCCAGGGATCGGGACAAAACACCCACTATCGAAAGCATTGTCCAAGGTGATGTTGACGTATGCAAATCAGTTTTGCCCAATGGTCCTTATGTGCTCAGGAGAGTGCGTTGAAAATTTGTCTTTTGTACTACTATAGGAGTCTATCTGAGACTGGCATTCATGAAACTTCAACCAAACCAACCGTGTTTGCAGTGGTTAACTGTCTCATACACTATGGAGTGTCTGAAGATGCGAAGTTTGGTATGGTAACTTGGTCTCACCCAGTTATGTGTTCTTGAGCCGTAGCTGCAAGCACAGCAGCAGTGGTGAGGTGGCCCAGTGGGTAGCGCATCCATCATCTTTCTGCCCAGCAGTCCGATGCGTTTTCCTTTTGGCTACCCCAGCATTGCTGCTGGAGTTGCAGCTACGAATTAAGAGCGCATATCGGGGCGAAACCAGGCTACCACACCAAAATTTGTGTCTCCCAACACTCCAAAGTGTATAGGACAGCTAACCAAGGGTAAACACGGTTGGTTTGGTCGAGGTTTCATGAATTCCAATCCTAGATGGACTCCTAAAGTAGTGCAATAGGGAAATCTTTGACGCGCTGTGCTGAGTGCATCAGGACCATTGGGCAGAAGTGGTATACATACATTCTCTTTAACAATGCTTCCGAAAATGGATGTTTCGTTCTGATCCCTGGGATTAGCATTGTGCCCTTTCCTTGTCAGTACTCAGCAACTGAAACTAACCTAATATCATAATGTCGAATCGTCCAGTTTCTATTCGTGGTCCAGCATCGAAAAAGTACCCGACAAACGGAGGCTTCAGCTCGATATTGAGTAAAAACTGCTATGAAGAAGGCCGCGAAGAATAACACTGAACAGACTACGACGGTAACGTCGTCGTCCGACAAAGATGAAGACACCACTCGATATCCCCTGAAAGTAGGCATGCTTTGACAGTGGTACACGAGGTTTTAATGTTTACTTTTTGTTCTGTGTAATTCTACGCGAATTTCATTAGTGCTATTACTTTTATGCACATAAGAAGCGCTCAGATGACTGGGTAACTATTCGATAATGGGCATTTTGGGTTTATACTATTAGGTTGCCCCACAAATAATGGCCGTTTTGAGGACAAGCTTTCCAATTTGCGTGACTCAGCGCGAAGTTGAGGTATTGTTCTGAAATAACAATTATGGTCAGCATTCCAGTAGTTACAGTGAACTCCAAACCGCCGTAGACAAGGGTCGGGACCGCGGCGCGGCGTTCTTGGGTAGAGACACAGGGGCGCGGCTTGCTCGCCCTGATTGTCTCTGTCTAAGAATGCCGCGCCGCGTTCTCGCAGCTTGTCTACGGCCGTTTGAAGCTCACTGTACAGTGCGCGTCTATGGCGGTGGCCCTTCTGCGGCATCGAAAAGCACGCAGCGCGTCCGCGCCGCTCAAGCAGGAATCCCTTCCTTGATGACAAACTATGGGGTGTTCTTGATAGTTAGTTTTCTTATTCGTTAACATCAAATGTGATGAACAACTACCGAGAAAACCCAGATTCGCCGCTGCAGCGACGACTCCATCGTGAGCGGCACGGTCGCGTCGCGTGCTTTTCGAGGCATGGATGGACCACCGCGATCGACGCTCACTGTGTGTCCATGCTGTAGAAAGAAGGATACCAGGTAGGAAAAAGATGACTGAAGAGTTACAGTCCTCCTCAAAAAGATGGACGGACTGCTCTTGCGGTTTCTTAGCGTTGCGGCTGCAGAATCGCGGCGGGACCTACTCGACCCCCTCACTTAGATCATGCTCACTCCGCATCCCTCGCTCAGGTTCCGCAACGAGAGTGCACTCGCGCAATCAGTCTACCTTTTTGAGAAGGACTGTATGTACTTCCAAATCTTCACTAGGTTGCGGCAACTATTTTCGGGACAACCTAAAAATTTAAGCATCGGTTAATGAAAGTGGGAAAAAACACCTGCTCTTTCTTACGAGATTGTTGCACTATTTGCTTACTTATTTATGGTCTTTTGGAAACAACGTTGAACTACTTTGTTGAGCCATATATGGATCCAGTAGTTCTTTCCAGGATGACTCATCTCTGACGTCCAAATGTGAACACCCCATTGTCAGCGCGCGATGGCGCTGCGTTCTTGCACAATTGCACAGCCGAACCACCCTAATGAGTGGTTGGCGCGATGTCTATTAGGCGATGCTCCCACTGCTCTGTTCATTACCCCTCATCTAATAAGCTCAGTCAGCCTCATAATCATGGTTTTATCCGGCAAATTCGGATGATGCACGCCAAATTGTCTTCTGTACGCGTAAATGAAATTAGTGCTATTCGACGGTTGTTAGGGTAAATATGTCCTATGGACAAATTATCGAAAACAATGGCTGAATTGGTTAATTTTGCCCTCTTTCTTTGGAAATAACGATTCCTTGGGCGAAAAAACAGTGTTCTATCCTCAAATGCACGAGTTGACGCCCATGTCATGGTCGCCACGCTTTTTTTCCACGTTTTCTATTCCCTATTTCTCTTTTCTACTTCAGCACCTCAGTCAATCAAGCTTCCTTGGGATGAGCTATGAGAATGAGCTTCCATCAAAGCTCCATAGCATATGCGTGAGCGATGTTTCTCATCTGCGGGGCGCGTTTTCCAGCCGGCATAGCGATGAGCTCATTTGAATAATTTGAAAGAAAAACAATGCTATCCAGAATGTATAAAGCCGTTGCTGTTGGACTCACCGCAAAGTTGAATGGTATTGTTCTGAGAGTTGAAGAAAGTGTACGGAAAGCACCGCGCATATCACCATAATGACAAAAACGATGAGAAAGAGCAGATTCAGCAGGCGATCTCTGGCTGATAAGTGAGGAAAGTGCAGTGAGGAAAGCTGAAAAGGGGGCAATTAATTTAGCATTTTCAAGGAATCAAGTTCATTGTTTTATGAAGCGCCCATTTTGCCTGGATTGAAGTACTGCTGAGTTATTGGTAGAGTTTTTCCAGAGAAATGAGTGGATTGCTTACGATTTAAATCGTAAATTTCTGTCCGTATGTACATATGCAGTACCACCACAGCAATTCTGTGAGAATTCTCTCCTCGAATTCGGCTGGGGACCACATTAGACGAGTCGTATGCTTTTTATAATAAGCATAGAAATAACTTTTTTGAAGATCCTCAACTGCGATGACTTTTTTTTTGAAATTTAGAAAGTAGGTGCTGTGCAGAGTTGAAAAAAAATATAGAAAAATGAAAAGGATCATGAATGGAGTAGGAGATCTACAGGTAGACCGTTTACTTCAAACAGGTCCCACTTGGCCGCAACACGGTTAGCCGTAATTACCTACTGGGACCTAACGGAATGATGGGTAATCTCCTACCCAGGATGTGAATAACACCCTTGAATTTGCCCATGGTTAACACGGGCGTTAACGTTTTCACCCTGGGTAATCTCATTCATGTATCCAAGCCCAGGTGAAAGGTTATTTTGTGAATATGAATAGGGTCCAACAGGTTTTACTCTCTCGAAAGTATGCCCAATACAGTGTGAATAATTACTAGTATGACAACCATTTTCTATCGTAGTTCTGGATATAGAGGCTACGCTGTGTACATATTAGTGGAATTTTTCGTTTTTTCTTCAGAATTTCAGAATTTTTTAAAGGATTTTTCGATGGAAGGGGATTGAAAAAAGGCGTCTCCAATTAGTTGGCTGAATCTGTTTGAAAACTAATTTTAAGTTCGGTTCACTGAAAATTAAAGCTCAAAACTTTTTACTTAAACATGACCTCAAAAACGAGCTGATGTAACATTCGTCCACCTCATTAGAGAATTTTGGAAAATTTCCTTATTCAGGCTCGGCGGGTTTGCGTCCCACCAGAACTCCCTCCCTGTGCATATTTTGGTACAATTTTAGGGGATATAGTTCTTCTACAACATAACTACTTTATCTCCTAAAGATCACGAGATGGTGCAAAAATAGTCCTACTATTCATAAAAAATGCATTTTGAGCAAAACTAGAGAAGGAGTTCCACGATTTCATTTTCTGCAGCATGCGTACGGTAACCACAACGGATTAGATCACCATTCATAACGATTAATAAGGGCAATTTATACTAGCTGCGGTTTGCGTGCGACTTTCAGACGCACGCATCCATTTGCAGAAGATTTTCTATGAAGACCGGTCAACTTGGCATGAAATTCTCAACGAGAAGAACGCGCGGCAGTCGCTAGGCCGTAAACGCGTGCGACTGAGCTGCGACCGCGATGCGACTGGCCCCTATTCTTCATCATATGGTCGCACGCGCGTCAGTCGCACGCATCCAGTATAAATTGCCTTATAGTAGTCAACGTTTTGAAAAGTGTGAACTGCCAAGAGAAAGGAAAATTTTTTTGAAATTTCGCTGGAGCCATGTCAAAGTGCCGATCGTTCTTGAAAGCAAGTCAAAATCAACCTTTAATTTGACAAGTTAGGAAAGATTCGGTTATGTCATCACTGTCAATAATGAGAAATTATCTCTATCATTTCGTGATTATCAGTTCAATTTTGAGAAATATTGTCCCTTCGGAAGCCATTAATTATTTGATGCCTTGAAAACTATTGTTTTACTCGCCATTAATTTGCTTATTTGCTATTTTTTATTACCTATTCTTTTTAGATTACTTTTAATGTGCTACTACTGCTAATACTTACTACATAATAATTTTCAGTAGCCTTTTAGCTGTTCTTCCCACTACAATTTGAGAATTTCCTTTTGACGTAGCAGTTTCCCCGAGAAACTCACACGACACACGAAACAGCAGCATTGACCCCTTGTCGAGCCCACGAGTTGATGTGGGCGGAGCCACTCATCAGATGAGAGTGAGATGGCCTGGTGACCGGCGGCCCTTCCCCTTGGCTCTCATGAAGCCACGCCCCTTCTTGTATACATATAATATTATTCATGTCTTAAGGATAAAATATATATATTAAAGGTGTTATGTGATTTATTAACCCTACATCACGGGTGGAAAGATTCGAGTTAAGGACGTGTACAATCCTTAAACTTGACACCCTCGAATTTCAAGCATATGGCGCCGTACACGTGTCTGTCGCCAGATAATTTAGTCACGACACGACACGAACGACACGTTTGCATATTCCATTTCTTGTTGGGGCGAAACAGCTGCTCATAACGACACACTCACATTGATGCAGTTTCGTCGTCGGTAGTTGTAACCGCAAAGCTCGCATCGAGGCGATGGAACCATTTTACGCGTGGACAGCTCTAACCAGTGCTGGAAAATCTCAGCAAAATTATCTTCAAGACCACCATACCTTAGAGGTTCGTGCTGGAAAGCCACTAACCACCAGGCAGCTCCTATGGACGTATAGCAAACTGCCGGAGCATCGACATGGCGACACGAAGGGGTCTCGTGGGCTGTCGCATTCGGTGTGACAAATGCGACAAAGTGCCGTTGACGACGAACAAATAGAGCCTTAACGGAAGATTCAGAAGATTAGCATGGGTACCTGGGTACCTCGCGAGAATCGCTCTCACCTTTGCTGGTGGCGAGATCTGAGCCAAGCAGTTGGCTTGGAAGCCAATTCTGGCTTGGCTTGATGTCGTCCTTTGGCTTGACCTCCTCGTCGACCTCTTTCACGATCAGAGGTTGGTTCTCCATGGAACAGAGTGAGGACGGTGTTACCTATAAATGGAGTATTTTCAAGGAAAATTCATCTGAAGGGAAATAACCGGGGGAAAGCATCTATCCCCTAGAATATTGATGCGGAAATAAATGAGATGGAGAGATGACGCTCCTAATTTTTATTCTGTATTTATGCAAAGTTTATGCAGGAGGCGGTCAAGAAGACGCTACCGCGCCGCACACGCGCGCATCTAGAGTCCTGGTTGCCTCTTCGACGCAATGAATGACATCGGTTACATCGCTGGCCACATACAGTTTGTCGGCTCTGATAGCGTTCGTCTGTTCCATTCAAGCTTGGAAAACTTACTCATTTCCCCGCAGCACCGCTCGTACTTTCGAGGGCTACAGCCCCGACGCGCACTTGAATAGACCAATCACAGCACAGATCTCATAAAATAATAAAGGAAGCACTGAGATGGATCGAAAATTACTAGTGTTGTATCATACGGAAAAAGAGAGTTTATTTGTCGACAATTCATTCACTTAATTATTAATATATTCGATGCTAGCAAGCGAAATGAATGCACTACGGTAAGGATCAGAGCAATGAACAATAGGTAAACAAGGTCGAGAGAAAATCGTGGTGGGAAAGGAACGTGCTCCAGTATCTTAATTCTTCCCACATAAAGATTTAGTTGTGGTTTCCATCTTTTTTGCATAAAACTACTTTCTTTTTCGAATTTATTGCAAGAAATCGAATGAACAGAATAATGTTCAAACCTTTCACCCAACAAAACAAACAAGAAAAGGTGCTGACGTAGATCTTTATTTATCAAGAGGGTTTGATAAGATATGTCACTTGTGTGCATCCAAATAGGGAAGAACAGGAGGGCTTATCCTGCTCGCCCTCTCATCGAATAACACCTCTCATTTTTTGCACATTTTTCTTCTGCTTCATTTCCTGATCGACCGAGGACCACTTGACAAATATCGCGAGAAAAACATCAAATTCCTATTTCGTGCTGAAGAACTTCAAAAGTACATCTAATAAAAGCAAGGATAACCCCTATTATTCGACGACCCCTCGTGGTCTGAAATGACTGATGTTGCGGGCCCATAAATGAGCGTCGATAAGACAACATATTTACGACCGGACAGTGGGGAGTTCTGTGCTAGATAACGCTGGAAGAGAAGTGGTAATTTCTAGCATCATGACTTCCTTTAGTCTTCTTAGCAGTTTTCTTAGTGATGAGGAAATTTCATGGAACAGAAAGGTTGAGTGCAGCAACTGTTTTGTCCTACATAGTTACCAGATAGATAAAAAGGATAACCTGCATAATTCTGAAGAAGAAAATCAAAAGTAGGAACCAAATCTCAGCCGCTCCGATCGTCTCTTGTTGAGGGAAAAGACGAAATCGTGGGAAATAATGATGACGGAGGACTTTTTTTTCATAGTTTTAAGTGAACGAGAAGAGGCTCGGGAAAGCGAGAAGGTGGGAGGGTTAGGGTGTGCATCGTTGAGATTACTCAGGGTTACCGTGTTACGCTCATCTCAAGGATGGGTAAATTTTTATTATGTCAATACGTTTGCCTTGGTAATCTTAATGGTGCATGCAGCCATGGAGATATTGGAATAGACAGAAGAGTGAGATTTTTAGTAGTAAAATAGAAGTACATACTACTGAAAGTATTCCACAAAAGACGGACCTTGGGAATTTGTTCTTGCCAACATGATTCAGTAGGAGTTCAGTGATTTTTTCAGAGAGAAAATCCTAATTAAATGAAAAAAATGGTTTCGAACTAGAGAAGAATTTATAACAAAAACAGGCTTTGTAGCAAGAGTCACGCTGCTGGCCTGTGATTGGTTGATTCATGTCCGCATTGCGGCTGCAGCCTCCAAACGAACGAGTACAATACTGCTCCTAATCTTTGCAAAAAAGACGCGCCCGACGCGTTAATGCGTCGGCGACGCAAAAGCGCGTCGCAAAGCGTCGCACGCGCATAACTCGCTTCAGAATAAAGCTCTTGCAATTCTGAAGACAGATTCTTATTGAGCGCGTCGCGGCGAAGCTAACGATACTCCTTTTCACTGCATTTGATCGCGAAAAATTTTGGGCTATTTCAGGAGGCTGCTCTGTTGAGGCGTTCAGGGAATGGCCACAACGTCATCTAGAGAGCTATTGTTCATATTTTGTGAGAATATGGATTATTTTAAAGATATTGGCAAAATTGGAGCGCTGTGAAATAGGTTACGTGCCTTCCTATTGATGGCCAAACTGCTTGATCGCGATTAAATGAGGCAATCGCTTGGCAGGTGAGGCAAAGTTTGAATGTCTGGCGGTTCTCCCACATTCGTGTCTTATCCGTGTCACTGAGAAACTTGGCAGTTCACTTCTTGAACTGCAGAAAATACTGGAAGAGTCAACCGGACGACTTGCACCAAATCAGATTTGAAGCACGCAAAACCGCAAATTCCTCAGAAACATACGCCCTTCTCAGAATATAAGTTTTTTCGTTGCTTTTTTGAAGATGATGTCGTATTTCGAATACACCACAGCGTTTAGGGCAGGGAACTCTACCGTATCATGCAAAAATTTAGTGAATTCGTGTAGTTGAAATTTTCGGCCTACATCTCTGAGAACATGCCATCTTGCTTGATGGCATAGCTACCTCACCGCCAAATAATAAGCAGGTTCCTCCATGATCTTGGTTCACTTCAGTCAACAATGCTATCGCGACTTCATAACATTATAAAAGGCTAGTAGTGGGTAGGGTAGTGTGTGAAAACAGTCGAGGCAAGGGTAGAGGATGGACGACTGGAACGGTCGTCAGTGGATGTGGTGCGGATGCGCCTGTAGCGGGGGAGAGCCGAGACGGGCCCAACTCCGTGATAAGTGTGCACCGGCGCCTCGAAATGGCAGAACTACTGGAATCGGGTCTAACGGTATGGTAGGGGGTGTGTAGCCGTTTAGAAGTGGGTAAGCACCTGTTCGTGATGATACCGCCCACTACCAAGTTCTTCTCGGTTAAACACTGTAGCTAAACAATGCAGTGCCTTTTTCTTGTCTTCTTTACTCTTCTTCATACACCAATGAACGTACCCACGGGAGGGAATCTCGCATCAGTAGTTCTGCCATTTCGGGGCGCAGATGCACAATTATCACGGGGGCATTGTTTAGCTATAGTGTTCTATCGAGAAGAACTTGGTAGTGGGCTTGGGGTTGGGAGTTGGGTAACGTGGAGTAACGGAGTTGGGCCCGTCTCGGCTCTTCCCCGCTACAGGCGCATCCGCACCACATCCACTGACGACCGTTCCAGTCGTCCATCCTCTACCCTTGCCTCGACTGTTTTCACACACTACCCTACCCACTACTAGCCTTTTATAATGTTATGAAGTCGCGATAGCATTGTTGACTGAAGTGAACCAAGATCATGGAGGAACCTGCTTATTATTTGGCGGTGAGGTAGCTATGCCATCAAGCAAGATGGCATGTTCTCAGAGATGTAGGCCGAAAATTTCAACTACACGAATTCACTAAATTTTTGCATGATACGGTAGAGTTCCCTGCCCTAAACGCTGTGGTGTATTCGAAATACGACATCATCTTCAAAAAAGCAACGAAAAAACTTATATTCTGAGAAGGGCGTATGTTTCTGAGGAATTTGCGGTTTTGCGTGCTTCAAATCTGATTTGGTGCAAGTCGTCCGGTTGACTCTTCCAGTATTTTCTGCAGTTCAAGAAGTGAACTGCCAAGTTTCTCAGTGACACGGATAAGACACGAATGTGGGAGAACCGCCAGACATTCAAACTTTGCCTCACCTGCCTAGCGATTGCCTCATTTAATCGCGATCAAGCAGTTTGGCCATCAATAGGAAGGCACGTAACCTACTTCACAGCGCTCCAATTTTGCCAATATCTTTAAAATAATCCATATTCTCACAAAATATGAACAATAGCTCTCTAGATGACGTTGTGGCCATTCCCTGAACGCCTCAACAGAGCAGCCTCCTGAAATAGCTCAAAATTTTTCGCGATCAAATGCAGTGAAAAGGAGTATCGTTAGCTTCGCCGCGACGCGCTCAATGAGAATCTGTCTTCAGAATTGCAAGAGCTTTATTCTGAAGCGAGTTATGCGCGTGCGACGCTTTGCGACGCGCTTTTGCGTCGCCGACGCATTAACGCGTCCGGCGCGTCTTTTTTGCAAAGATTAGGAGCAGTATTGTAGCGCTGCGGTGGAATATGCGAGTTTTCTGAGCTCGAATTGAACAGATGCATGCTATCGGAGACGACAAACTGTTAGGAGGTGGGCACTGCTACCATCCAGTGGATTAAATTTGAAGAATCAACCCGGATTCAAGAAACGTATGCGTGCGGCGCGGATGCGTCGCGGTGTACGTCTTGACCGTCTCCCACAAAAACAGAGCTGAATCTTGTTAGAATCACTTAACTGGAGATTAATTCCTTACAAAAGATAACAGCTTTGAAATGGAAAGGAGTAGAAAGTAAAACAGCCATCAAAAATCCGTAAATTTCGCGGAAGAAGTGGTTGTGCTGGTAAAGGAAATGGGCAGAAATTATCTACATTTTATCAAGTCGTGGTGAAGTGTTTTACCATGTGGAAAAATAGGCCCATAGAAATTTGTTGTCCAATAAAAGCTTTTCATATCCTGACGTCACCAAAGAAATCGCACAGAACAACTGATTTTCCCAGAATTCAACATTCTGATGTGACCCAAGTCTCCAAACGGCATGCGAAAATAGAGAGAATTCCCACAACAAGCGCTGGTTCCCAGCAAGTATCGGTTTCGCTGGCGTTTTTGCCGGCCACTGCTTGCCCGCACAGCTCTTCGCCCCTGAGAAGCAGATACCTCGTCGATTATTTCAATGGCTATCGAAGCTCGCGCACGACTAGTTCTGTGTATAAGCGTCGGCGACTATGCCCCGAGTGCAATAACATAGCGCGAAACCTGCTGGATAACGCCCAAATATGGTCTTCAGGCTGGCGAGCCTGGCGGGCGCGATAGATCATCGCCTGCCCCCGGTGCACGTTGTCATTTCGACCGCGTTTCACACGCGTGGCCGGCTGACAGGCCGCGCTGCAAAAAGAGGCAACGAACGAAGAAACGGCACACACCTGTTCCTCGCTCGGTTCGGTTGTCATCGACCACGTCGTCTGCGGATGGGCACAGTCGTGCAGCGAGCTCTGCAAGCAGTTCGGTTCAATGAGGTGATGTGAGAGCAGACGACGTCAGGGGCAGCCAATTACGCGGCAATGGCCTCATTGTTGGGAATGTGCAAAAAGCTCGGCATTTTCAAGTTTTAATGGAATGACTGGACAGTGAAATGTTACTGGAAGAACTGCCTCCATAAGTAACAAAGTTCAAGTAAACCTATTGCTCTTTCAATGTTCAGCCTCGTGCATATGCGTGCCAGAACATCAATTTGATGTGACTGTTGAAATGGTAGTTTTTCTTCCAAAATTAGTTTTTTGAGTAAGAGTTTTACCACTTTATTGGTGGCAATTCTTCTCAAGGACAGCCCTATACGTACATTAATTCAGTGTCTTATGAGATGAGTATTTGTCTTCAAAGTTAATAGATATTTTCCTTATACAGTTCAGCATCTGTAATTCTTCATCCTTTTAGAACACAGAGGAAAAAGTAAATTTGTAAAAAAAAAGAAAATGAAGACAGCAGGCAAAATTCGCGGCATGAGTGAATCACACTCTCGAAGCGGTTCCAAGTCTTGGTTGGTTCGAAAGTCTTGCACCAAATGTTACACCTTTTTCAAATCATCATATCGTTCTAACTTGTGCAGTTTATATTACAGCTGTTCCGGCCAAGATTTTTACAAAACTATTTTCTCATTGTTGTTATTATACAACTATTTCATCATTCTTGCTATCACTATCATATTAGTATTTTTCATGGATAGGCCCTGGTCTGCGAATTTCTATAGCTGAGAAGTAGAAGAACATTCTACCACATTGTATTGCCAAAAAAATTCCACTTCAAGACCAAGAAATTCTCGATCAAAAAATAAATGTTGGAGCAAGATTTTCGGGACAACCTAATTTCAATTGCGTTTCGATCCACACAGAAGGAAACTGGTCAATGTTCCCAATCCGAGCAATAGGTTTGGCTTGGATGAAGTCATTTCAGCTTGAGTTTTGAGCCCTAGAAAGGGTCGCTAGCCAATTTCTCCGATGGAAGCTCAATTTTGACTTCTCTAGCACCTAGTATACACATTTTATTACTCTAGTTTTTTTACTGCTCTTTTTTTTCGAAAATTTCATTATGGAAATCTTTGAGATGGTAACTAGTATAATGCTATTCTTAGTTTTCGCTGTTGTTGTTGTTGTTTTTAATGTGTTTGTTTCCTTGTCTTTGATGTTATTTCTTCCCAATATGTTATTTGTAGCCACGATGCAAGATATTCCAAGCACAAAACCCATGAAATCCAAATGTCCTGCTGTTGCTCCACACCAAATTTTTTGGGAGAAATTTTTGGAATGATAGGCAATACAAAATTTCCCAATACGCCATGTTTCTCACATTATAATCGGGTTTAAATAGCCGTGTCTTCAATGTAAAACAGCGTAATTTTCCAGAAAATAGATAATTCGCGATTTCTACAGGCGAAAACTTATCAAATAGATCGATCGCTGGAAAAAGTCGCTGATGTGCCATGCCTGTGAATAATCGAGTTTCAATGATGGAACAGACAGTTTAGAAACTTGTCCAGACCGCCAGCTCTGATGACAAATGGGCCGGTTAAATCTGAGCAGGAAATTAAATCACTTAACAACAGGTAATTATGGATTTTGGAAAAAATAGGTTAATGTGAAAAGCTTTGTCGCGCAGAATCATCAGTTGTATAAATCCTGGATCTTGAAGACGTATGGCTAAGGTAGTTTAATGAAATAGCAAATGAATATAAAACTAAGACTAAAAGATTATTTTAAGCCCACGTGCATTGAAATTTGAGCCAATGAAAGATTGAAGGCAGTAGTTTATCGCTCGATCTTTCTTTGAAATACAAATTTTTAGATTAGGGACAGATCATCAATTCAGTAGTCAAAAATTGATGCGATTTACCCCATGTTCACCGCCCTGCATATACCAAAAATCGCTCCAAATTCTTGCATCCAGGTCCATGAATAAAAAATAAAGTTAAACATCCCGAAAGAGGTATAAAAATGGCATGGGAATTAAGTGGTTCGGACTGGGTATGTTGCGCATCTTACCCAAGACAATATGTAAAGAAAAAAACAGCAGATCGGAAGAATCCCGTTTTTTTTATGGAAAGATAAGAGGAAACAGTTGCATGTGAATAATATCAGCCCGTCTTGATACCTTTACTGAAATGGGGAAAATTTCCCTCAACTGAAATATTGACCCATAATTTTTTTTCTATAAAACCACTACTCCTGCATTCTATCCCCAACCCTATGCTTCTCCACTGACTTCTTGATAAAACTCTTGAGAAACTTCTGCCCTTCACCCTCACAAATGTTAGCAACAGCAGCGAACGTTGAGGTGTTGACTTGAACAGATGACAGCTAGGTTTCAGCTGATTCACGGTGTAATTTTTGAGATGGGAACGCTCGTTGGGGCGATGAGCAATGCTAGAACTTCACAGTGTGTGTAATGTTTCAATGATTTTCGCTTGACGTCCTGGCGCTTGAAACTCGGGAGGTTCGTTGGTTTCACAGCAGTACTAGAGTTCAGAAATTTAATGGTTGCCTAGTAGACAATCGACTCGATTTGATTCGAATTTCGAATAGTTATTGTTTGAATGGATCGAATTTCGAGTAAGCGCAAATGCCGAACATTGTGGCGATTTCAAGAGCTTTAAATTTATATATTTATTATATTGGCTTGTCGAGAAAGGAAGGGGGCTGGATTATTTATTCATTTGTTTTTTAATTTTTTTAATACGCCATGAAGGTGTGCCATTAAAGAACAGACCTTAACTTAGAATCGAAGACGAATTATCTGATATCAGCAAAAATACCCAGTGCAAAATTTTAGCCGTCCCCTGTCGTATGAAGCTGGTCTGAGCCCCACGAAGAATGAAACGGATCCTTTCTCCTATCTTTCATTTTCCTTTTTCGTTTTTTTTTTGTTGGAACTTTTCGCTATTATTTCCTCCACTACTACTTATTTATGTACACATGCAGGATGACGCCTTACCCCTAGCCGAAAAATACTTATTAAATAAATAATGCATGCAACTGTTTTCTCTGCTTTTTCGGCCAATAGAACGGGATATTCCTCTAGCTGTTGAGTAATACTGCACTTTGGTTATATAAAGTACACAAAAAGTTTGGCAGATAACCTGCAGAAAAGGTCAGATGCAGCGCAGAACACTCAACATGGTTAGAAAACAGAACAAAGTACATGGATGCACGGGATGGTTGTTTGTTAATTTAGTACAGCACATGGCATGCAATCAAACATCGTTGTGATTCTTTAAATAGGAACGGAAATACAAAAAAACGTTAAAAATATTCATCGTACTATAAAATGTTCCGAAAAAATTGTTAGATTTTGGCAACCTTAATCAAAAACAAGAGCATAATCTACGGAGAATTTTTTGAACAAAAGCTCAAAAAATTCTCCGTAGATTATGAAAAATAAGGCCTATTATAGTGTCACTGATAGCTTACGGATAAAAATTTATGCATTAGGTTGGTCCGAAAGTCTTGCACCAACATTTCCTTTTCGACCCAGAATTTCTCGGTCCTGAATCTAAATTCTCTGACAAAAGGATGTGGTAGAATGTTCTACTTCTCAGCTATAAAAACTGGCAGACGAGGCTTGATCCATGTCAGGGGCGGACGCAGAAGCTGAGAGGGGCTGGGGGGAGGGAAAAAAGTGAGGTCTCCGCCGCTTTTTGAAAAGGAGTAAAATTAATAAAAATATTAAACAGTAATGAATAACTAATAAAAATAGCTTACAAAATAATAATAAAGATGAACAAATACAAATAAACTGATATATGATTTTTATTTGTATTGTAAAGTAATTTCAAACCCCTCCCTCTGCGTCCGCTACTGATCCTTGTTCCATCCATGGACAATATCGCCACGATGGTTTCAAAAAAGTACAAAATTTGCTGCAAGACTGTCGGATCAACATAGGAGGAGAGAGGGAAAAATACCCACAAGATCACTGTTAGGACAAAGGTCAAAACATTAATTTAAACCGAGCATGGGTAATAAATTTGTGCGGGAAAATTTTTTACACTTGTTGCAAAAAGCGCTGTTAAAACGAAATAAAAATACGCAGCTTGTGGTATAGTAGTGTCTTTGAACTTTCCAGAAGAGTAGTACACAGTTCAGCACCCGATGAAGGTTCATATTTTAGTTCCAAATGTTGGGAGGACAAAAACTGGTCCAACGTCAGCGAATTTCAACATCGCATAAGTGTCATAATAGAGACTATTGCAGGGAATAACCTCAAAAATTATGTGCACAAGGGAAATGAGATGAAAATTCTCTACGGAGTGCGGAGAGCTGGAAATTCTTCGGGATACCTTGCATGGATTGGGAGACCATGCGCACGTGCTGATCACATGTTCCTAAACCATATCTTGTTGCAGCGTTCCCATAAATTTCTCAGAAAAAAAATTGTTCACGGTCATATTTTAATCGAAAGCGGAACCATCTGCGGTCACGGTGATTAATCAGCCTAGCTATGGTTAAAATGGTCAGATCGGTGCTCAAAAAATGCAAAAACTCGTTAATGAGTCATTTCCTTCCTGTCGTTAGCAGAGTGAAACAAAAATGCATAAAAATCGCATTAACCACACTTTAATGATTCATATTTCTGCTGATAACGAGCGAAATGCAGGGCTCAGTGGCAGTTGCTGTTTTCAATTCAATGATGGCGCAGACCAGTGGAGACCTTTTGTTGGGGGCAGTTTTTCCAGCAGTAATTGTTCGTCGAGTACTTATGGTGAGGAAGAACGTCAGCACTAATGGGTGTTTCTGGGGGGTAGTTCAACAACAAGGCCATTTCGAGGTTCTTCAGCGGGAAATTTGCCCGAAGAATTATGGCTGACAGTAATTGTAGCCTTTCGAGACCTAAGAAGTACTCACATTGTTGAGCGATCCATTACCGGAGTCAGCGGAGGTGGTCGACTGGGCGTCGGCTTCTCCTCGTCCCGATGGCTCGGCTTTCACCGGATCTGCGGCATCGGAGACGATCGGCAAAGCCGCTGCCGACATCTGAAACCAATAACGGTCAGCGGGACGTTCTCGCCGCGAACAGTACAACGATAAAACCAGTTTCGAACGACGCGACAACGCGACAACGCGGCGACGACGAGCATGTCGCCGGCATGCTGTCAAACACAGAACACGAACGCACAAAAATAGGAGAGGGATTGGGATGGTTTGCTCGCAGCGGCAGCGGCGGCGGCGGCGATGAGCGAGCGAGTCGAGCGAAATTCACGTGGTTGCCTGAAGAAGACTGTGGAAGAAAAACAAGTGGCACCAACAGCAACCAACGCTGTAATAGTTGCTCTCTCGACACAGCGTTTCACAACAACCACAGCCGGTGTGAGGGGACGTCGAGGTGGTGGTGGTGGTGGCAGAAGAGGCAGAAGAGACTGGAAGACGTTGTGAACAGATGGGCGAGGGTGGCTGTAGTCGTCGCCGGATAGCAGCAGAGCACCGAGTGATAAATGAACTCTGCACCTCCCCGAAGAATTCTAATGAAATTCGCTGCGTGGGGGAAAACAACGGCTGGTCTCGCGACCAAACGAACTCGGACACTTCCTGGATTTCGAGGTACGCGTGGCTCTGCGTGGAAACATGAATTCCTGGTTCTGCATGAGTTTCTGGCATGATTCCACGTTATTTCACAGAATCTAGGCATGTCCACGTAAAGAGAGCTAGGTTTGAATGCCAGTAAAAGTTTTTATGGAGAGAGAACGGATTCTGGAACATCAGAGTCAAATTACCCCAAGGTTAGAGGAAAACGAGGATTTCTACTTAAAGAAATCTGTGAAGGTAGAGA
The DNA here is from genome assembly GCA_000688135.1 of Ancylostoma ceylanicum. Lineage (NCBI taxonomy): Eukaryota > Metazoa > Nematoda > Chromadorea > Rhabditida > Ancylostomatidae > Ancylostoma > Ancylostoma ceylanicum. The sequence goes on from JARK01001541.1 coordinate 255,757, forward strand.
CATTAAAATCGTGGTTAGCAAATAAATAGTGTTTAGCTGTAGATAACGAAGCTTTTGAAAAAAAATCATAGATAAAGACAGGATATCCTGTCCAATTTTGATTAATCAGCAAGGCGTAGGTACAAACTGACTCAGCAATTGAAAAGCGAGGTCGTTGAAATGTTTAGGGCTGAGATTCATGAACGGTCCGGGACTGTGACGTATCGAACTTCCGCTGATTATTCATACCGTTTTTTCTATTGAGCACCTCCATTTTAATAAATAAATGAATGAATAAACAAATTAATAAATAAACTTTCAAAGCGGACGAGTTCTCTGGGAAAAACGGATACGGTGGGTTAGAGTGGGTCGCCGCGTTCAGTGATAAGGGAGGGATGGAACCTTTACGGGAACGTCTACAAATCTCGTCATAGAGTCTTGGTTCTGGGATCGGATCTTCAGAAGCAACTCATCTTGCTCGCTATTATTAAAATTCAGGAAAAAATGAAACCTGCGGATAAAAAGAACTTTGAGAGAGAAGGAAATACGTATATAGACAATGGACAACAGATATGAAAATAGACATAAATATATAGAGACCTTCAGATCACAAGGCTCAGTTGAGACGCATCCTATATCCTTGGTAAAATCACAAATCCTATCCAGTAAAAATTAGGTTATCTTTTATGGTTTCATTAAGTCACTCACGTGGAGACACTCAGGCAGAAACAGTGCTCATTCAAGTAGGATTCGCACGTGTTTTTGGGATTTTTTCGCAGGAACAGGGAGCTCTTGCTGGAGAATCGTGGACTTGAGCGGAAGTGATGCTGTTTACATTTGCACTGCAGAATTAGCGCGAAATTTGGGTAATTTTCTGTTATTTTTCTCAAAGACCATTTTCTAGTGAGGGTTAGGAGGCAATAGAAGAATCCGACGTGATTTTTGACCTAGATCTTCGATGGATTGAAAGTATATAAAACAGTGAATCAATAAAATTAAGAATGAGAAAAAAACATAAGGGATGAAAATAGGAACACATCGATCCTTTAAAGAGTGTAAGGCCTTCTAGTCATTTTGACTGAATGTAATGCAAGAGGTTAGATGGCAAAACTAGCTGCCGCAGCATCATTGAGATTACCTAGGGTTAACGTAACAACATACCCCAAATTTACATATCGCTAGCGCGGACGTCAAAACTTTCACCCAGGGTAACCCAAATGATGCATCCAGGCCACGGAGAATTGATCCCAGAAGCTTTAAAGTTTGCACCGGGGGTGTCCTATGAAATGAGGGCGTTTATGCTTCTCTGAACAATGTTCAACAGAGAAAACCTGTGAGGGACGGTATGTAGGTGCAACCACGCACGTAAAGTGTTTTCTGCAGATTTTCTCGGATTTTTCTCATAGATTCTAATGTCGTACGAGAATGTTGATCATAGTAAAAGACTGCACTATGAGAAGGTATGGGCTGAGAGGAATATTAAAGGTTGTTCTCAGTTAATACACATTTATTTGGACGATATGCAGAAAAAGCTGATGAGGTGTGCAGTACATAGTTTCTCAGATCTTGAGGAAAAGGAGAAAAATTCTGGAATTTTACTATTGCATAAGAACTAGTAAAACTTGTTAACACGTCATTTTAATCACTTCCTGACGACAGCTGCGAATTCCGAAGACGTGGAGGCATCTCAGCAGCACTAAACTCCACGAAGCTGTCTAGAAGTGCACGCAGCGGACGGACGCATCAGCTGATCGCGGCAGCGGCCGCCGCCGCGATGGCTGGTCACTTCGCCCCGCCCCCGCGACGTCGGCACGTTCTGCGCCTCCGTGCGCTCCCACACGTCTTTGTTCTACGGAACGCCGGCGGCGGCTGTTGCGCGTGTTCGTTGGGTTTGATGTCTCCATAAAAGTCGTCATGCTTTGCTGGATTCAGCGACACAACATCCGTAGAGAATCCTACGATCACATGGATTTCTGAGGCCAAAATATGGAGGGGCATTATGGTTCCCATTGCAGAAAACATCCACAGTCAGGACGGTATCAGGTTTGCTTAAACTTGACTTTCTGACTATCCCACAAAAACACCCTCTTTATTCATCGTTTTCGACAGAAAATGTGTCCACAAAAGTCCTTCAACAAGAAAAAAAAAACAAAAACAGGTGAAAAAAATGGGGAGCAAGAACCAGAAATGCACCTCTTTCTCCCATTGAATGTTTGTAGTTTTGATAATTCTCCTTACTTACGACAGGTGGCTTTTCTGATTGTATAAGCGTCATTCCGTTTATATAAGGATTTATCGTAGGCGGACGCACG
>JARK01001541.1:258201-306961 GCA_000688135.1 Ancylostoma ceylanicum
GGGGGGGGGTGGGACGGGTAGTAGGCGCCACTTCTAGATCGGCTGAGAATGGATTTTTCAAAACCACTCCATTTGTTTTTGGGTGGTGGCTCGAATTTCTTCTTAACATTATTTACTGGAAGAACAATCAGAAGATGAAGCAGCAGCGGAACTAAGAGATATCAAAGGACCGTTCATACTCTGTCTGGACATTAGTCGAGAATCAAGAAATTCGCCCCTTTCTCTGTACCGTGCCTCATCGTTACGACACTATTGGACAGGTAAAAATTTAGTTGGTTAGCTTACCCAACATCTCATTATATTTTGAAAAATTCCACCAGAAATCCCACAACAACCACTCATTAAAGCAGAAACACCTTTGGATAAATCTTCGGATAAAAACCTTCGCATCCTTGAACATAATTTTTTCGAGTAACTTTAGTTCTGGAAATTCAACCCTCTGGGTCCCTGAAGAGGCAAAAAAGACAGTTTTTTTTTCTCATGCCTCCCCTCCCCCCCCCTTTGCGTCAACCAGCATGACCCACGTAGCCGGATGCTTTAGTAGCTGGGCTTAATTTGGTTGGGTAACTTGCTAAATTTGGTACCAGTAAATAAGTTCTGGATTGGAGAAATCCACTCCGGCTCACGCGATGCGACCATGTTTGGAATTCTTATCTTTAGCCCCCTGGACAAACATTTGGAAATTTTGATCATACTGGTCGGCCATTTAAATAATTTGGAGAAGCCATCAATTAAATAGTGTATCTAAGATCTGGAAGGAGGCTTCAGCAGCGAATGAGGGGACGATAGCTGCAAGAGGGGAAGACTGCCACCCCAGAAAACGGACTCTGAGCAGGACGTATAACAGTGTTCCTGCCGCCTGTCTGCTGGCCAGGTTTGAAATTTCTATTTCCAGTAGGCTAAATTTTGTCCACCTTGCACAGAATCGAATCTCCAGTTTCCTTGAAGGGAATTAATCATACATACCACAATATCCACGTTTTTATGGACATCTAGCCTGCACGAACGGAGTGCGGGGAGGTCTGGAAAAACTGCCGTCCGTGCTTTTCACACGTTCGCGTAAACGCCGTCACAAGTGTTTTGCACGGTGATTGGTAGAAGGCGCTGATTGCACGATATGAGGTCAGCGCCAGCAATAAGCCAATCAAATCGTCGTGTCGCATTCTGTTAGCTGTCTTGGCAGCCGAATGGGGAAGGTCATGGCGGCGCCAAGAGCCAGGGTGTTTGGACGAACCTTTGAATAGTTCGGCTATGGCTTTTCCAAATGTTCCTGAAAAATTTTCAGCAGTTCTTGCAGAAAATCCTCTTTTAATTGCCCAGGAATTATTTTTTCCAGGAGATCTTACTCCCCTTCGCAGGCCCAGATTCCTCAAAACAGCTCTCCAAGCGAAGAGAATTGTTTTTGTTTATGAAACCCATCCCATATGGTTCAGAGCGACTAAATGGAACCGGGACGGGAAGAAGGGCGAACGACCGTCGAGAGGGCTGTTGCTGGAAGTGCTGGCCGCCGGGGTAATGGATACGCTGCCACAACCTGTGGGAGACAGCAGCTGGACGGGAGTCATTACGAGGTGTCAGACGTATCCTCTCACAAACGGGGTTCTTATTGGACATCCGGTCGTTCCTTAAATGGTGTGGGGATCAGATTACCTGGGGGCGATCGGAAGGTCAAGAAAATTGGGAAAGAAAACCAGGTGAAATCAAATCTAAGAAAATCAGGAGCCCTCGGATGTCTACAGGAATATCTGGTCGTGATCTTGAATGACTGATGAATTCCAGAAGAAAATTAGAAAACTAGATATCCAAGACTGTAGGAAGATCTCTCAACAAGAGTTAAATGTCTAACTAGGTGTTAGGGGCTCATTAAAAATTCCTTAGATGCGAATGCTTCGCTTTAAAAAGGGCGAATGCTTCGCTTTAAAAAGGGTAAACCTTGTTTGGTGATTAAAAATAACAAAGACTGATACTATTTCCAAGAAATAAGGGGTTTGCTGGGGTTTTGGAGATCGTGATCCATCAGAAACAGGTTGATTCTGCCTTGGATTGAAGAAGAAGAAAATTTCGTATCCTCAGGAAATGACTAAGGGTTCCACAGGATTTCTGGAGCCTACGAGGATAAAAAATGCTTTCAGAGTAGGGTTTTTGCAATAAAATTATAAATACTGTCAGTTGTTGGAACGGAATCCATCAAACTGCCAGAAATAAGACCAACCGACTCCATTAAAGTCCGTCTTGGTATTGACCAGGCAACATGACAACGTCGCTCTGCTTTAATTAGTGGTTGTCGTGGGATCGAAGGCAATTTCTGCGTTTCTTCCTACTACGAGTGCGGTCCGGTGGTCCTCTATGAATTCATAATGAAACCAACCACCACGACTGGCCCTACTGCACTTTACTACGCAACTGGTGCCTCTTTCTGCAGAAAAAGTGCTTCCAGAAAAAAGGTGCTAGCAGAGAAAATTGATTGAAAATGTTGAATGCTCGGCAAAAGACTGCATTGCGCTCCAAAAAGTGCAACTTCTCTCGCATGTATCTTCCCAGAACCAAGACAAAGTTAAATTTTTTGCTTAATATTTTCTTGTTATACATTTCTTTTCTTTACATTCTTTCAATTTTTCTGAAAGCTATCTCGGGTTTTTAGGGATTAAATGGGAGCAACAAATTCATCACTTATTTTAACAAACCTGATGTAAATAAGATGAGAGAGGAAAATGTCTAAAAGTAATGGTGATTTTTGAACCCGAACGGCATTCTGGGCCCGCATTGGATTCATGGGGCATCCGGAAAATTGCAAAATTTCGGCTAATCTATACTGCAAGAATTACTATGGAAAAATTTTGTGCATTTTAATATTTCAACAACAGCTTATGACACGAGCAGAATCTGTCGCACAATGTAAATCTCTGTTGTAAGGAAACTTCGTCCGCTTCCTGAAAATGGAGGTATTCCAGTTCGGAAAATCGCGCAAATGACGCCTTCCCAGGAACTTTCAAGGATTGGCCTATAGGAGGAACAGGTGAGATTTTTCCAGATCGGTGACGAGCCTGCGAGTGATCCTTGTAAGAGATAGTGAAGTAGGAATAGAAATCCTACTCCAAGAACGCGAATTCAGACGAATTAGTCTTCTAAATGGAGATTTCCTTCTAGAAGTAGATTGCTTTTTTGTTTTTTCAAAATTATTCGCTGGAATGAGTCAGTGGTGTGGCAATCCAGGCGCCCGAATCCTCTGAATCAAATTGAGCTCCGATATTCCGACAGCAAAACGAGGATTCCAAGTAGAACGGCACCTAGTAAATAAGAAATTTTAATCAACTATCGGTTACTATTGTGAGTTCACTAGTCTCTCTGCACAAGTTTACCCTCCATACTACCTATTCCAGGCCCGAAAGGATTCAATTCCTGTGAATGCGAGAAACAAACAGTGTACACATCCAGAAACACTATAAACAAGAGCTCATGGATTTGGAATGGAGGATGCGGCGACCATAAGCCAGCAATAATCGCAACGGGAACGCGGCCGGGGGGATGAACTCATTATTTCGGTATTTGCTGCTCAATTGCCGGGGCTCATTTGCATAATCGCGACAGCCGGCCGATTTTGATCGTAGCCGCTGCTGCTCTTATCTGCATAACCCTCTGTCTGACTCGAACAATGACGCGCATTTCACGGAAGGGCTCAGTGCACATTTGAAGCATTCCAGCTGGATCCATCAGGGTGAAGATGAGCAGTAATGGCAGCGCATTCACCTGCTGATAGCTACTTCGGGTTATTGTGATTGAAAAAAGACCATATCGTATAATAAACAATACCAAACAATCGTTTTCTTCTTTCATGGCAAATATTTATCGGATCGTTCCTTTACATAGGTAAATAAGTTAGTAGTGTTTGGTATAACTGATAAAGGTATTAAGCAAGAGCAAAACTCCAATTAAATTGTAGCCAAAATAAGATGACGACTTCGGGGCGATTAAAAGCCATTTTGTGGGTGTTTACGAAATTCGGGCTGGCCCGAACGGAATCGCTGTTGTAACACGGCCGGCTAGCTTTGATTAATTCGTGAGACACCGCAGAGACGTCGTAAACGACGTCGTTGCATCTGCCGAAACAGTGGAAGCAACACATTCAACCAGTGGCATGGCAAGTCAGGACACTTTTGGGATTTCTCCCCTACTGGAAACCCCGATAGCAGTTTGACATCTCCTCGACAGTGAACCTTGGGGGGGGCGTAAAAATACAACAAGTGGAAAGTGCTGTAAAAAGGAAAACGACTCAGGACATAACTTTGATTCTTTTTGAAGCGAACTTCGCACTCGACTGTTCAACGTGCTGTTTGCAATAATTTGCCGTGAAGTGGTAATAATTCTGAGCGGAAAACCTTCGATTCGGTTGCATGGAAAAATATAAATCAGTAAGTGAATAATTAAACATATTAATAAGTGAATAAATAGTAAGCATTCCGTCAAATTATTCATCCCCACGTCATGATCCGGGCCACCACTATGAAAAATGAACTAAGAACCAGTTACTGCACAACCTCTTACAGTGCTATTCATCTCGTAACACTATTCTTTCTATTCTTCGTGTGTTATTTATATACGGTGCATCATTGAATGCAATAAATAGATAAATTTTGCAAAAGTTTGAGGTTTGGAGCTTCATAGGACCGATCCTCACTTTTTACCGGAACTACTCTCACAAAGCGACCACTTCAACTCAACCACTAGTCTCCAACCAGCCTCTGTCGCTTCTGGCTATAGCGGCAATATAATCCGCCATTTCCACGAGTTCCTCAAACGTGACTCCAAGAAACTAATATTGCACTTACGGGATTGAAGCGCTTAGAGGCTTAAATCTGCTCGCATAGTGCAAGTGCACCAGATTCTTGGAAATCCACTCCCATCAATTTCTGGAGTGGCAGGAACTTCCGTGGAACCCGCAGGGAATCCGTTCGTATTTTACCCTAGGATTAGATGGAACAAATATCACCTTGGGGACTTCGCACTAGCATGAAACAGATCAAAATTAAATAGAAAAGAATTTACACTCAACTTTTTAAGACGGTACTAGTGGAAAGAAGTGAGTATTCCCCCCCCCCCTTTGAAATTGTGAGGCTACTGGAACATTATTTCTCGGAGTTTTTGATTGGCATCCAGAAGCATAGAATGATAATTAGCACCTCATGGTGAATAGTGGCAATAAAAATGTAATGGAACAGAATTATATACCTAGTGGGTTTCCGGATCGTAAGAAAACAGAAAGGCATTATTTAAAAAAAAACTGAGCATAAGCAGATGATGCATGCAATGATTAAAGGCAATGAAATTCCTAGAAAAACCTAAAAAAAAACCTAACCTAAAAAGCCTAACCTAAAAACCTAAGAACCTAACAACAGCCAGGAGGAGAGGAGAGGAACTCTAAATTCGTGTAGATCTCATCCGTTCATCAGAATATGGGAACAAAAGGCAAGAAAGGATAAGAATAACTCGGTGAACACTGGAAACATAATACGTCATGGAAAAAGGGAGGGTAGCGAAGAGAGCGGCTGCAACTCGTAAACTGCTAAAGTCAATCGATTTTGGGATTTCTTTAGGTAGAAAATATCGTTGTATTTGGTTTTCAATCAAAGTTCTCTGTAGACGACAAACACATAAAATGAGCGTTTATAGTCTGAACGGACCTTCGAAAGGGATAAAAAAATTGGCAAAATTAGGATAACCAGCATTGGCAAAGCCTTGCACAGGTTATTTATCCCAGTAATTTGATCTTTTTTTGTAAGCAGTAATCATTTAGCAGCCAAATAAAAAATAAAAATGAAGAATAAAGCAGTAATATGTGAGCGAGCAGTCACATCTTCTGGGAAAGCTAATGCTGTGGCCTATTAGGCTGACGCAAAATAAGCGACAGAAGGCCTGAATGGTCGGCCTTCCTGGAAACTATAGTGGACTGCGATGTGCCAAAACGAGATTATACGGCTTATTGGCGATGGAGGCGAGAGTGTTGAGGAGACGTGGAGAGCGCAAGTGCAAAATGAGCACGAAGACTCTTCAGAGCCGGCAGAACTCAATGAAAACTATATAAATGAGAGAGCAGTCGAAGCATAGGAACAAGAAATGCGGAGAGAAGACACCATTGCTTCCATCTCTAGCGGAAGGATTTCCAGGATTTATTTGCTTTTTCCTTGGAAGGGCAAAAACCAAGAGCACAGTACATAGAAGGGAAAAAGAAAGATGAACAGGCAATGAAAGGAAAGATTGAGGTGTTAGTACAAGAAAAATTGCATGAAAAGGAAATAAAGAAACGTTTTAAATTAATAAGTAATTTAGTTAATTTGGCCAATAGGTTATTGATTTATTTTGTCTATTTTAATCCGGTCAATAAGTAGTCAATAAGCATGAGATGATGTCAAAATAAAATCTCACTAGTGCATAACATTTACAACCTGAGGGCAAAACATTCATTATAGAGACTACCCAGGGTGAACATGTTAACACCCTCTGGGGCCGCATGCATCATTGAGATTACCCAGGGTAAACCAGCCAACACCACACAAATTTACCCATCGTTAGCACAGTCGTCAACGGGTTTACCCTAGGTCATCTAAATAATGCATCCAGATCCTGAACTTTCCTTAACATAGGCGTCAACAGGTTTACCCAGAGTACTCTTAATGAGGTATCGAAGTCCAGAACAGGGAAGCATTTTACTCTACTACGGCATCCCTTCAATGTTTCTTTGATATTCGACCTATCACATGACATTCCTTCATGATAATATGAATTAAAGGGAGTGGAAAAAGGAAAATACAATAATGAAAAATAAGAATAATGAGAAGAATGATCAAAAACTACGGCAGGACAAACCTATGTGACATGAATCGTTATGTATAATATGTAAAATAAACATTGTAACAACAAAAAGGAAGCTTTTACACCCCGCCAAACGAGCATGAACTCCCGACGAATGTGAAGCAGCAGTAACGAAATAATTCATGAACATTACCCTGAAGGCTGTGACCAACCCAGGGCCCGGAGCCGTAAATCCAGAGAAAGTGGGTTTGTTCAAAGCGGAATTAGCAGCATTTCACCCAAAGATCGCACCAAACAAAGGGAATAAATCGTGAGGACAGCAGAGCACACCTCGCCTAAGAATAGCACAATCTTCCCAGAAAGGACTTTAAATCGAGGTACTGACTGGGCACGTGCAAGTCGTACCACCCCATGCCCTTGTGATGAATCGCTGTTGTCTATTCTAGTGAATTCTGTTGTCAGGGAAAGCGTTGAACAAAATCACATGACAGTATTTTCACAGTTTATGGCCGTTTATATGAATGCAGCAGCAGCAGCAGCAGCAGAAGCAGAACCAGCGGACCATGCGGTCATACCCCGCAGGTCGTAGTAAAGTGCTACGAGCGCTGCAATGCAAAGCAGAGCGCCCCGCGAACAATTTGCATGATGCGTAGCAGTAATGAGGTCGCTTTTTACCGCGATGACTGAAGCACCGTGTCGTCGTCGACCTTCGCTTTGTCTGCCACCGCCGCCACCGCCGCTTGTAAGATGTGTACGTGGATGTGCAGTGCAATTGCTTGACATAGAAACGTCACGGTCCAATAAAACGCTGTCTGGAAATTTCTTAGACATGTGAAAAGGCTGGCACTGTGGATGAGCAGAATCGTATATTCATGAACGATGCAGGATAATCGTCAGCTTGGACGAGTTATCCAGACAAAAGATATGTCTCAATAATTGATGACAAGAGATGACAAGAACACTCAGACACACTTCTTTCTAATAAGGAAACTCGTCCATTCTAGATGTGAAGCTTGTAACGTTCCTGGAAACATTCCCGCCACCGATCTCCTAATAGAGAAATCAATGGAATCTGACGGCTCCCCATACGTATAATACTATGACTCTCTCAATAGCCGTGCGATAGAAAAAGTTCTAGATTTTAATGAAATCGATGAGGACATGAGCATAAGGTGAGTTTTCCCAAGATTCTGTTTGATACGGTATCTTTTCATCTTCCACCTCTTTGTTGAATAGCCACGAAATGACAAGATTATAAATATGATTAGTTCGAACAAATCAAATTTCCCTATTTCATTAACGTTTTTCTGTCTCTCTTTCTTTCGGGTCTCTGTAGGAACTATCCAAACCCTATAATATGTCCTTGCTGCAATGAAAGAGGAACGAGGACATGTCGCGGAATATTCAATTTTCATATTGTTCTTTTCCCAAATCTGACACGTGAACATCAAAAAATAACAGTAATTTGATAGGAGTTCGCTAGTAAGAATCGTATGCATATTCGACACCTCAAAACTCCTACCATTTCTCCATTTGCCCCTGTTCAGACCTATTTTCTGCCCAATAAAAGGTCTAAAAACCCTTTTTTTCTGTTTTTTGTGGCGCTCACTGCTAATGTTTTTTTGAGTTCAGTTTTTTAGTTTTCATGCGAACATGCCCCCTGAATTTCTGTGTTGTAGAATAAAATTAAAAAAAAAACTCGCATGGAGCTAAAGAAGGTGAAGGCGGGTAAGATGCGGAACTCTTGTTGTTTTGCACGCAACTCCAATTGCATTATCATGGAGAAAGAAACACCCACCTGTGGATTTGGCAGAGCTTAATATTTTCTTTCATAGCTCGTGGTGCAGAAAACTCGGAAAATCTAGATGTGGAGGACATTCCGTGGCAGTTTTGCAACAAAAAGTTCTGCTTTAGAACATCGTCGCAACAATGGACGGAATACAGAACATTCCAGGAACTAACGAGGGTGAGGGGAATGATGTCTGGAGATGATTTAATGCTCTGACGCCATATACTTCTCAAATATTCACTTGAAACCAAAAAACTCATGGGAAACAAGACCTTTTTACTTCGACTGGCTCATATTTCACTTACGTAATTCCACGTTTCTTGCACTGCTGGTTTCAGTTCCAGAGCTAGAATTTCTTGACGATTTTTGGCAATAAATGGACAGGGGCTTCGAGGGCTGAGTTACAAACATCTTTACGATGAGCCAGGTTCTCATTGATCATGCTCAGAAGACTGGTGGATATGTGTTAGATCAAGGAAGGGTAACACCCGCTAGGAAGCAGAGCCCCCGGTCCTTTGCTGTTAACTGTGGATTCTTGAATTGATGGTGGATAGGGAGTATTGACATGGAGGTTCAAGGAGCGGTGGTTCTGGAACGATAGCGCCGCTAACCCTCATTTAGGTGAAAAGTGGGGGAGGGAAAGCGGAATACAATCAATAATTTAAGTTAGCTTAACTCACCAATTTACTTGAATTAAAAAAATCAAAAAGGTGAAAACATAACCTGTATGCATCATTGAAGTTACCCAGGGTAAACGTGTTATCCCCTCACAACATTACCCATCCTTGACATGGGCGTCAAAGTGCTTACCCTAGGTAATCTCAGTGATGCATGCAGGGCTCTGAAAGGGCGAAATCCTTAATGAGGCTTAAGTGTTTCACAGGTCTGTGTTTGGTTTTTATAACAATAGCACAGTAGCGATTATACACGAGTAAATGAATGAATACAAAAATAAACAGTTCTGGCCAATAATTATAGAGATAGATGAAAAATTATCAAAATGACTATACACCAATGCAAAGTAATGCAAGTCAATTCAAAACCTATGTATGTGAAAGTCAATGAGCGCATGACTATTTGACACTCAAAAAATGGCATAACTTTATACAAAATCAATTCGGGAGACATAAATTTTATACCTTACCATAAAAGTTTATCACTGTCAAAACAACCATATCATTTATCGACTTGGTGACTCTAAACATGCGACAGAGCACGCCATTCGCTTCACAGACGATTCATAGCTGCATGAAAGGAAAATCATGAATCACAGCAATATGGAGTTCCTGGATTGCAGCGTTCGTTTGAGCAGCTGCGTTGCATAAATCAGCGGTGAAAAACACGAGAAAACAAACATCGTTTGTTTGCATAGCATTAGCAAATCAACAGAGTATGTATTGTTTTTGCGGAGTGTTGAATAGTGAATTGGTTTGGAATTCGTGCAGATAATTTTTGGATGATTTGCAGCAATGCATTGATATCCACCTTCAGATTCAATTCATGTTGTTTCCATTTTGCTTGCTGGGTTGACCTTTTGTCTTTATTTGTTAGAAAAATAAAAAGAATTAAGATGAATAACACTGCACCAAAATTAGGGGTAGGAAGGAATGGAATGAAAACTAGCAGTTATAGAAGAAATGCGACGTCAGCTGCAATACATGATGAAACAAAAGTTGCAGGTAATTCCAGCATAAGGAACTCCCAAAAGGAAGTAGTGCAATTGTTCAACGATTGAATGTTGGAGTACTACGTAGCATAGAAAAAGAACGAAGAAAAAACAGAAGAAAAACAGCTTCATTTTTACTAAAGCTTTCTGGCTCACGGCATGTGCTATGTAATTAGAATTTATGTCCAGAGAAAGCAAAAATCAAAACCTTTAGTCTTTCTTCCATGAAGAAAATATTCCCAAAAATCCGAGCGGCAGGTAAGAGAAGTCCGATTCACAAACTCATTTGGCGAGTGTTACCACAAGTTCAGTTTTTGGGCTTCTAGTTGAATCTATCAGGTTGGTCAGGAAATTCTGCGCCAACATTTGTTACTCGATCCATGAGGAATATTGCTACGATTTTCTTTATATGCTGCTGCCACCTCCCGGTTGTTAGGTGAACTCGTGCCTGGTCCAAAAATCAAGGAACATGGAAGCCAATGTTACGATTGTTTGAGAAAAGCCTAAGAAGTGGTTTAAACCTTCCGAGCCAACCTAAGGGTAATTTGTAGACAGCAGCAAGAGGCATATGGTGATTTTTGGAAGCGTCTACTTCTTATTTGACGTGGAATTTCAATTCCATGGCCATAGTTGCTTAAACTAAAGGAGGATGAACAGTTCGTAAGGTGATGGATGCCAGTTTGACCGCTTAGACAGTAGCAAGTCGACGTCCGCCATCACTAGCTTGGAAGGCAGCGGAAATTGCATCTCAAAAGAGGCGGCAGTCTCAGTTGCCCAGAAGTGGTGTCATTACCAGTCACCCGAAAAAAAAGTGACGAGCGAAAGACAAGTAAAAGCGGCATTTTTCTCCCAAGCGATCGGCATCGTATTTTGGAGCCGCCGACGGACACTATCAATTACCTTTTTATGTGCCGGAACGCATTCAAAACAATATTGATCGCAGAGTTTTTCTTGGTGTGAAGGATGAACACTTTGACGGATCGGGGGAGGACGGAACGCAGTAGGGATTCACGGAAGCGAAATGGGAATTCCTCACGCGGGAAAGCGCCGCGATGCACTCAGCTGACGATTGCTGGCGCGACGCAGCACAATTATAGGCGTTGCAGACCAAAGAGATCTGGAATTAGGGTATTAGTCAGGCGCCATTAGACGCAGCCTGCGGGATTCATCCTTGCAGGATTTGCTACAGGGAAGAAATCCCCTTGACCATTGCAGAATTTTTGAATTTATCAGGAGTCTGTAGAATGAATACATTTTCCCTTCATTCCACATAATACTGATTCATTCCACATTAGTCGTAACAATCCATAATTTCCAAATTCAGGATCAGGATATAATTTCCAGCAGAACAAGTCAGGATTTCATAGAATTTTCGGACCGTTTCGACTACTTAAAACTATTCACATCATTTTTCTATTCCTCCGGTGGTTTTTATTCCACGAATCGAGCCATCAGCACATCTAAATATAAATAGATAAGTTGACAGATGGATGTATGAAGAAATAAACTAAGAGTAAACTAATATTTATACCCTTTACATTCCATTTCATTCAATTTTTTCAACTTTATTTCCATATTCTTTAAGGATTCACTTTGCCATTAGCTGCACTAGCTTCCTGTATGCAAATCCTCCTACAACTCATTTCATTTATTTAATTTATTGGCAACCGTTGGCCAATTAGCATTATCCTTGACACGGGGATCGAGTATTCCATCAGATATACTCGAATTCGAGAATTCGATTTTGAATAAGTTGAAATTCGGGATTCCCGGAAGAAAGGAGGCACATCTCGTGATGAACTGTTAGAAGAAGTTAAGGGTCTTCTGTCTTTTCAACATTCGAATTTCTTAGATCAGGTTTTGAATTGATAAATATGTTCGTTGGGCTGCTCAACTTTTATTCGTTCCTAAGTATATCATCCATTCTACGTATGTGTATGTCCATATAGAGAATCAATGAGCTGCTCTTCCGAAGAAAAAACTGGGATTTTCTCAAGGATTCGGCGAAATCCGGCTAAATACAGTGAAACCTTTGCCGACCAAGGCCACTGGGAAGGACGTCAATTTGAGAGAATGCTGAGCAATTCACACTCTTAAGAACACTAAGTTTTCTTCGAAGAATATGAAGTTACACCTAGGACTCATAACGAAATCAGGCCAAATGTGGTAAAAAATCCATCAAAGGAAACTGAATGAGGTCACGAGGAATACTGACAGGTGGAAAAGATGTCACAAGTGCCGGCACCGTCATTCCCATGATTTTTATACTAGCCACCTTTTTTGCTGTTTTTCGAATGGTGTGATAAATCCATGGTCGTAGACAGTGGCGTAGATAGAATGACACATGTCAATTGCTAGTGCCGATGACAAATTCGTGCAGTTTCCGATGCGGAGAGCAATAGATAACGGGTTTATTTTCTGTGAACACTGTTTTGATTCCAGCGAAATCACTTTTTCGAGACGGAACGTGACCCGCGTGCGATGGTCAACCGTGACCATTAATGAAGGTAATCACAGCCATTTTTTCAAAACCACTGCTAAAATATAATTTCTCCTCATTAAATCTGGACCTAGAAAATAACAGCATTCACGGGGTAATACATATCTGTCCCAAACTCTCGTATTACATTCGAAAATGTTACTGATAGTTACATTGCGTATAATGAACTTCAGGAAGCCGTCTATCAAAAGAACATCATGGACGAAACTAACAGTTTGACTCCATACAATGATGTACCGACAAAGGTTCAAAGCGTAATGGAAAATCGATGACGATCCGTTAAACAGCGAAGATTGCAGAAGGAAGATAAAGTAAGGAGTGTGAGCACAAACACAATGGAAGCCGAGAGCTCCGAGGGAGAGCAAAAATGTCGTCAAGTACTATAAATTTTATTTACTCATTTGTTTATTTGTCTATCTAATGCGTCATAAAGCTCTGTTGAAATGTCAAACAAAAAATATGGCTACGACCAAACATTGAGATAAAGGTATGAAGATTTGTGCATGTAATTTATGATGGTGAAGGATGGTTAAGCATTTGTTTTTTTTTTTTCTCATTACAGTGAGGTTTGGAGCATTATACCTTTGCAGAGAGGAGCAACGAAGCTCGGCGATTGGTCACTTCAATCAATTGGCCAATCATCGAGCTCCACTGCCCCGCCCCTTGCAGATATAACGCTCCGCGCCACTATCAATGCACTGAGATGTGCGCCTAAACCGTGATGAAGATCGAAGAAAAAGCACAGCAAAAGAAAGCGATGATATTGCAATAAATTCCATTCTTGGAATGCAGTGGAGGTGCTATGGTGGTGAAGGAAGAAGCCTTATAAGGAGGAAGAAGTAAAAGGAAAAGGAAATGAGACACCTTCCATTAGAACTCACTGAATGCGGTAAATTTCCGTTCAAAGCTCAATAGAAAGAGAACGATCTTTAATGGAATGTCTAGATTCCTCAGCTCCCTTCCTTTGTCTTGCAACGTCGAGAGAGTCTTGTTTCTTCACCGAATGGCTAGAACGGGTTTTCTATGTTTGAATTTATTTATGTATGCGTTTATTTATCTATTTGTCTCAAGTTACAATTACGGCGACAAACAGAACTAATAAGGATGAGAAGATACAGGATTAAAAAGGCAAACAATTGACGTCATTGAAAGAGTAGGTGACGTGTGAATGCTGCTTGACAAGCGGATAAAAAAAAGAATCAGGTCAAAAAAACATCTTAACAACCTGGTCTGGCACAAAAAATTATACGAATCAAGTCGAACTTTTTGAATGAGAAAATGGTTAAAATGGATAAGATGATAGAATAATACAGAATAGTTCACAGTGTAAGAGAATGAAAATGAAGGACTAGAATCCCACTAGTTGGGAATAGTGGAACATTTCTAATGTCTTCCGAGAAATGAAATTCCAGAAATTCACTTATACCCATGGAAGTGCGTTATAAGTGCTCATTTTTCTCTCCAATGATCGAATGCACTGATTTTTTTTGATTTCCCAAGTTTTTCTCTTTGGGTTCGTCATGGTTCTCATTGCTCCTCCGCACCGTTATATACTACGTGAATCCAGTCGCCATTAGGATTGCAGCGAACGCTAAATGCCGATCGACGCTATTCATCGGCGGAACAAACGACCGAAGTGGCGGCGAACTAGTCCGAAACGCATTCACTTAGTAGCGGAAGCGCAGCCGAGAGGCGGGGGGGGGGCGAACATTCGAGGAACAAAATCAGGGACACTGAGGTAAGCATAGCAAGCAGCGGCTCGAGAGCGACAAACAAACCAGCATGGATATCGCGCGGAAAACCACAAATACCCTCTCAAGGCCCTTCCACACGGCAGAACACGCGAAAGCAGCGCAGGAAACAACAAAGC
Source organism: Ancylostoma ceylanicum (assembly GCA_000688135.1). Taxonomy (NCBI): domain Eukaryota; kingdom Metazoa; phylum Nematoda; class Chromadorea; order Rhabditida; family Ancylostomatidae; genus Ancylostoma; species Ancylostoma ceylanicum. The sequence goes on from JARK01001541.1 coordinate 272,834, forward strand.
GGGTGGATTGCGTGCAGGGAAAAGTCTGTTGTTAGGAGGGGAGAGTTAGTCGCCAGAGGTACGCCGACTGGTGGTTGCATCACCGCGCCAGCAGACGACCAGCCGTGACCCCTTCGAGGGCCACGGGAGCTGCGCCGCCGGCTTCAATTTCCATTCGCTGTGTTTTTCCATTTATAGCCCACGTCGACGGATTGGATTAAAGTCGTTGGGAAGGAGTAGGCGGGCAGCTTTTCGGAAAAAAACACAGACGAGGAGCTCGGCAAGAAACTGTGAGTCTAAGAACAATTCCAGGTTCGTGAAAGAAATCCCATATTCGAGGAGGACGCGAAATGGTTTCGGAGAGCTACCAATTTCCTCTCAACTAGTGGGATGTCACAGCAAAAAAAACGTTAATGCTCCCCATCACAAGATTCTATCCAGGACATTGAGGTAGTAGAAAAACGTTAATGGATATCGGTGGCGGAAGAGAACGAGGGCGGACATCTATACTGCGAAGTTTCCCAAACCATATTTCTTCACTCAATCGTGTAGTTTTATTTAATTGCCATAATACAAATCGCAGTGTAGTAGACGAACAAGAACGTCAAGGGACACTAAAGCAAGACACCAATGAATTCTAGAATTGAATGGAGAAATCTGAATAGCTTCCTGGAACAGTAAATCCAATTATAATAATTAGGTAAAACGCGCTTGTAACTAAAATATTAGGTTGTCGGGAAATGATTGAGACAGTCCACTGAAAATTCTCCCTTGCGTCCCTCACACATGGCTTGGGCCCAGGATATGTGAGCATACGATAGCCTGGTCCCTGAGCAATTACATCATGGGTATGACATGCCGTAGCGTTACGCCATGGTGTCAATCGGAGCGAGAATGCACGGACAACCAATTGAAGTGATTTCCTTTTACGAGCTCCTGTTCAGTACCGGTGCGAGCAACAGGGGCGACTATACCATCATGGCATTTGGCCCGGTGCTCGTCAGTCATGCAATCCTGAACCGTCTGCTCTGGTATTTCGTTTCGGAAGATATGTCTTCTCAAAGACATTTACCAATAATGCGACCTCCTGAGCTTAGGAGCAAGAGATGCTCCGTCGGAGTTGGTGGCACGCAACGTGATGAACAACAACACCTTTTGCATTAATCAATTCAGGGCAATGACCGGCAGATATGGAGAAAAGAGACATTGACTTGTCGAAGTGCACGTTTTGGTGCAAAAAAATCATCCTCATATGGCTTTGTCGACTCATCTTTAGCAGGAGGAGCAGGTACTGACTGCTCTGCCATACTCGATACCCTTGCCCAATCTTGCACTCTCCAACTAACATCTTGTTCGGTCGCTCAGGCACTCCTTGGCCAAGCAATACTCCGCCAAATTTGAGGATTTTTGAGCATTGACTGATGGATTCTTAGACCTGTGGCTTCTTGATTTTTGAAGCTATGGAGACAAGTCTGACCCTGAAGGGTGGCCTAAGGTGATGTGTATACATTGTGCCCACAACAGGTCCTGAGGTTTCCTAATTGAAAAGGAAAAGTTTAAAAAGTGGTGAAAATCTGGAGTGTCTCAATCATTTCCCGACAACCTAATAGATCAGCTGTGCCTCACTCTCAGCTAGTTTTCGGGTATAGGAATGTGTATTATATTATAATAAAGTATGTTATAGTAAAATTCGATGGCAACACATGTATGTAGTAACAACTCAGAGCCACTTCCGGAGATCTTCAAATAACTCCTCTCTGTAGGCACATTTATAGAACCTTCAGGAAATATAGGGTACCTATGTATTATTTTCCGCCTCCTCGTGTTGAATTAAATTTCCATGGTGTAAATTGAACGTGTTGGTCCTAATTGTATTTCTCGCCCTTTTCAAAACATGTTTAGAGTTCAGGAAGTTGGTCTCCCTTGAGAATTCTACTTTTTCGGGACGAAAACGATCTACATACGTAGTGCCCCCTCTTGAGTTGATACCAAATCAATGGCTTTTTAGCTGACAGTGGCTGAGTTTTTGAAGTGGTTTTTTGTCGATTATTGTTTTGCTTCTATAGTATGTTCCATAGGAGAACGTAAAAGTAAAGATATTAGACCTGGAGAGAACGCGAGAAATATGTAGTGCCGTATTCAGAGAGGAAGGAGAGAAATGCAGATAGGCACAAATACTTGGGTATCGTCGTTTTTAAAGTGTACGGAATATAGGAAGATAATTGAAAAAGATGAGTAAATGGAATTTTTTGCGTTAACATTAAGGTACATACTAATCGTCTTCACGCTTTTCTCGACGAGTACCACAGTCTTGTTTACAACATATTTAATAATTTTTATTGGTTCCGATTTATTGCTCCACAAGGAATGAAAACCGCGATGACGATATATCGCGTCTACTCAGTCTTTTTGTAATGTTGCATGATTCATAAACAACTTACCAAATAGGTAAAAATGAATAAACAAAAAATCGTTGAAATTAGGGGTGGTAGAAGTTTTAGATCAATCCAAGCAGATGCCAATGGAATAAAAGCTAACAATTAAGCAAACCCATCGAAATAAATGCACACGAAATACAGAGGCCGTAAGCATTATTGAGATTACCTAAGGTTAGCATGCTAACATTATTAGGTTGATGCGAAAGAAATGGCGCTTTCTCGTGTTGACTACATTTTTTTCTCACCACCTTAACAGACGGCAACCTCGGCAGACGACATAATACCTTTGATTAGTGGGGTTCATTGCTTATTGCATGGGCAGGTCCCCGATCTCCTGCAGAGAGAATTCGGAAAACAGAGAACCGAAGAACAAGAAAAACTTCGTCTTCGAATCGTCATGTTTGACAGCTTTTTTTCTTGTAGGATTAAGGATTCCGAATCCGAGAAAATTGACGGGAACGCAGTAATTTTCCTGTAGAATACAACGAGTACTCAACTGTTTTCCGTGGAGGTCATCAATATTGTAACCAGCTCTCATGAGCAAATTTTAATGAAAAAGTTGGGCTGCAGAAGACGTGCTTTTGAGCATCTTCAGCTTTTTTCTAGCAGACCCCTCGCGACATTCCGGAGCAATTAACAGCAACAGATATTGCGCAGGGTGTTTGCTCCAAAAAGCAGCTCGGGAAGAATCACCCACAAGAATGCTAGAGATACCGAAGGAAAACCTTCAAAGAGTGCTCGTCTCTGTTTCACCAACAGCAACCCCGTTGCATCAGGTCTCCCATGTGGGGTAGGTACTGACGTCCTGACCTAACAAAAAAAAGTATTTTGGACTGTGTCGCTTGTGGTATTACAGAAAAATCCTCAAAATTCAAAAATCAGGAATCAGGATTTTCGGAAGCTTTTTGTTATTTCGTGTTTCTTTGACCTAGCCGACACCTCGTATACATATAGAAAGGAAGAGTTTGCTTCGCTCTACAAGAATATGTTCACAACTAGATGTCATACTACGTCCGAACCAAATTACATGGTTCTGAAAATAGAGCGCTATTTCTTTTGCATCAACCCAATATATGTATGAATTTACCCGGCTTTAACGCGGACGTCAACAGGTTAATCTAAATGATGCATCCAGGCTCAAGAGTGTTTGGTTACCTTAAAAACCGAATGTGAGTAGCATGGTTCTCAGGGGGTCTAGTGAGTCCTGCTGCAGAGTAAAAGATACTTGCTGATCTCAGGATAAGCTACGAATCGGGAAGATATCGTCCACGAACGGTCACCACTCAAGCAAACAGCGTCAGTACTTCGTGGCTTGTCGACTTGAGGAGGAAGATATTGCAGTGTTCTTAATATTATTATAAACACATATTATAATATAATATTTATTATATATCTACATTCTTAGTATATGTACATACCAGTGGCGTGGGGTCTCCGCCGTTCTGGGGACCCAGACGAAAAATAAAATTAATAAAAATATTAATTTCGATAATAAATAATAAATAATCAAGATTCTAAAAATAATAATGAAAATAAACAAAAAAAACTAATACAAGATTTTTATTTGTACTGCAAAGTATTTTCAAAAATTTGGCGACCCATTCTCGCTGGAGGGGGGCGCCCCCCCCTGCGTCCGCACTGGTACATACATAGTGAGGAACGAATGAAAAATCAAGTAACTTGATTAATTCAATTATGAATTCAGAAAGCAATCCGAAAAATTCGAATGTCGAGAAAAGGGAAGGGAACAAGAACCCTTTCCTATCGTTCCTAAAGAGCTGTACTCTCATCTCTTTCCCGGAAAGCTATGATTTCAACTTGTTGGAAATCTAATCTTCGATTTCGAATGTATCTCACGCACTAATTCACCCTAAGTATGGTTATTAGGACATTGAATATCGCTGCAATGCTTTGTTGATGAAGTTAATTTTTTCTAATTTTGAATGGTTTTGCCTCAGAAATCAGTGGAATCACATAGATTTTTTTGTGTTCGTTGGCCGAAATGACTAGCGATGGAATCTTAAAAGCTCGGTAAGAGGAGAATATTTGCAGTTTTCGACTTCTATTTTCTATTGATCTATGTGTATGTATTAAAAGCTGTGAATTTATTGAGAAATTAGAAGAATGCGATTTTTCAGGGACATAACCCTACATTCTTTAAAAATCCTCAGTGCTCAGACACAGCCGGTGGGATACATATCCCGCCCACTGCCCTATAAAATACAAAGTGCGATGTCTAGCCCAGGAGCCTCCGCCTAATGCTTCTTCGGATGCGAATGATGCGAAAGGTGCGAACGGCAGTAGCGACTAAGTAGTTCCGGTGCAGGTGTGCGGGTGTGCGTCGGCGAATTAGACGATTATTAAAGGTGCACGCGGCTGCGTACGGAAACATGACCGAATTGTAATGGAAATTCCGCGAATTGGCGATTTGCACAGCATTGCGAACCCGCCGGATCGGAGAGGGGGAGATATTTTGACGAGCGAACGTTGACAGCCGCAGTTCATGGACGATAAATTGCTGAGCTGGCATGGGGTCGGGATTTCGGTCCCATGCATTGGCCAGAGAATGGATGGAAGTTCAATGTTCTAGGTTTCTCATAGGGAAGATCAGAGGCTTACAGTTTCTGTAATTAGTCCAAGATGAAACATTGTGTTTTCCCAGAAATAATGGCCGTTTTTGAACTGCACTTTCCAAGGTTTACAACTCAGCTTAAAATTTACATACTTCTCTGAAATGAAAACTGTTGTAATCGGAATTCTGTGTAGATCCAAGCAGCATATGTTATGAAAGTCTTGGGAAAAACGAAAGCAAAGAGGATGTGTTAATCCATATGATCTCATTTCCATTGATCTTGATAAGTGAAGTGGTACAAAACAGTCCAGTCCTGGAATTTAGGCATTTCAGTTTTTTTTTCTGTTTACACGATGGTCAAAAAATATAGTTTTTAAAGTTATGGACCAAGGCTTTTCTACCTCACGGAATGTGAGCTTATAGGAAAAAGGATAAATTTCGGGAGTTCTGTGAGCACAAAACCAGTTTTCGACCAAGATGTGGAGGTGGTCGCATTACAAAATTTCCCGTTCCTATGTGGTGAGGTCAGCGCTTGGTTCACAGGTATGAACACTGGCCATTATAATGTCAAACAATACTTTTTTGCCCTCTTTACAAAAATAACAAAAATTCTTTTGTATTATGGTAAGAATATGCAGAGGTTAATTGGAAGTCAGACATTCCATTCATTTTTTTACTGTTTCTATTCTTCTTCTAAAGAAGCCTTCTCATCGGTGATGTGCTAACAATGAAGCAATTGATGTAATTACTTGATCTCTGATAAATTTGCGCTAGGGATACAGCCCGAACAGCGTAATGCATCGAGTAGAAGCCTTAACAACATCTCCTCCACTTATTGCCATCGTCCCCTCATTTGCTGCTGAAGCTGCCGTCCTTTTACCTTTCTCATGTGCTTTGGTATTTCTCTCAAAGTGTAAACGAATGATTTTATGAAAGAACGAATTAACTAAGACCTGGGTAGATCAGTTTTTGCACAACTGTGCATTTCTCACCGCCACGTCATGCAACATTTTACTTGGATTTAACTCGGAAGGAAATCCTAGAAAGTTGCTTTCTTGCCACGTGGGTAATTCTTCAGAGATTCTTTTTTTTTCAAACACCTCACATATAAATAATATGAGATACTTTTCTTAATTACTTTCTTTCTAAACCTGGATTTAAAATATTTTTGTGTATATCTTGGAGATGCTAAGTTCTTTTTTGTGAATTTTCTGGACATTTTCCAAAGAATGAATCTTGAAAATATGATTGGGCCCGGATCTCGTATCGAGCATGTTGAATTTCAATTGTTCGATCTTGAATAAGCTGAAATTCCGAATGTTCGAGAAAAGAAGAAATCAGTACATGAAAGGCAAGAGGGCCTCCTATTACCTGATGGAGGAATTTGTCGTCACCCGAAGTTTCAAACCGATTCCTAAATCATAACTTGAACCATTAAAATCAATTTTATCCTTATTTTAATCGTCTATGTAGGCTTTCCTGATAGTGTGCATGCGGATATTTTTCTGGATATCGATATTCCTTGGAATGGCTGTCCAAGGGTAAATGTGTTAACTTCACGCAAATTTATCCACCCATTCAATTTATCCATCCTTCAAAATAAAATAAAATGAAATAAAATCCTTAACAAGGGAATCGACACGACTACCCTGGGTAATCTCAATGCTCTGCCCTGGTATGGTTCTAGCTAACTAATAATACAAAGTGGAAGCAAACTTCAGCTGAATTTAAAAGCATGTAGTAAATTCCATAAGCACTAACTGGTAAGGAATATCAGCCAAAATAGATGAGCAAAAACGGAAAAGAGGAGGAACGGATATGAAGCGTAAAAGGAAGGAGAGCGTTAGATTATATGCATAAGCACATAACGACCTAACGCTGTACCGGACAAGACATAAACAGTAAATTGAAGAGGACTATCCATAGTTTCATCTGAGCAACGCCAAACGATGCGTTAAGCAAGCGAAAAAGGAGTGCAGGCGTGAGGAAATTCGAGACTGCCGGAGGAAGAGTGGCCATCAAGCAGTCGGCTCGCACTGCTCACTTCTGCATGTGCGATATAAAACCCGTCAGCGCTGTAGCGTTGCGTTCCAAATAATTCACCCATCCAGGACAGAAAAAATACTGTCACCGTCCAGAAACACCCAAATTTATGGGCATTCTATGTATAGTTCGCCATCATGCGACGGCATATTTACAACCTCCAGACTGCAGAAAACCTGACCCGTGTTTTCACCGTGAAAGGAGCCGTGACACGAGTGAATTACGATTTCGTCGGTGTGACCACTTCCGATGTTTCGAAACGTTTTTGCCGAAATTTCAGGCGGCAATTATGGCGGATCAACAACACTGAAGTGTTTGTTTGTGGAATCACTTGACGTGACCGGTTTTTTGCAGAGCAAGAAGTCTTTTACAGGTAGGTCATCACGTGCTTTAATGACAGGTACTACCAGGAAAAATACTGAAGATGAGCCACAAATTTTTTCTGCATCCTAGCCTTCCAGCATTCTTCTAAGAGTCCAGTATTTCCTTCAGTTTTTCCTTTGGCAACTACTTTGTCTTACATCAATAAATAATTTGTGACTCTCTTGATATATGTGATCCACGATGTTCAGGAAATTCAGGAGAAGTAAGAGAATTGTATAAGGTTGTCCCAAAAATAATGGCCGCAACCAAGAGTATTCGAAACTTCATAACCACACCAATTTAGGAACTAGGTGGACAATTCCTGAACGATCAGAAAGCACGCCATCTACATTCCAGATCGACCTTGTCATTCCTTGGTTTCCGTGACTTTTACAGTTATGCGCCTTCTGAAGCTCAGCTTCAAAGCGGCCATTATTTATGGGACAACCTAATAGAAACTCCAAAGGAAGAAGGAACGGGTGAAAAATGTTCCGAGATGCCCAAAAATGACGAGAGTTCCTCTGAAAGCAACCACATGTTGCAAAAATGGATCACTAGGGAATAGAATTTTTAAGGTGATTTTCTATCAACGTCAGTGTCCTCCTTATTCTACTTCCTCATTACTTGTACTTTTCCTGGAAATTGGGCAGAAATTAGGGTAATTCGAGAGGGGGAGAGACTACAGAAGAAAAGAGCGAAAAAGGCCTGGAGTTTGAGCAGTGAGAAAAACGATATGAATTCCATGGACTTCTCTACAAGGAATCCACTGCAGTTCAGTAAAACAAGAAGATTTCTACCTGTAATTGAAAGGTGAAAACGAGCCAATCATAGTCAAGCAACTAAGAATCTCCATCACAAAATTCTCCCATTCAGCAGATTAGAGGGAAGGAACTAAAAACGTTCGACGATCGTTACGAGCTCAACAAAAAACGTGGGTGGCGTGGAGCGATGTTTTGTCTGTGGGTGAGCTAATACGATAAACTGATACATTTGCATGCGGTGAGCGTCAACAAAGCCATAGTGATCCTAAATCATGGATTCAGCATCAAAAATTAGACATCTCGATGATACATAGCTGAAGAGATCAAACGAGGGCAAGTGATGAGAGTATGTATGTGGTCGTTGATGAAACGAACAAACAAATAATCGCTCTGGCAAGCAGTTATAGTTTCTGAATGGAATCGTCGTTCTCAAGAGGAAGATTCCGCGAAATCCATGGAGTATCGCAGATTTCCTGCCGCGATTGCTGAGCACAGTGACAGCCGTTCCTGTAATCCATCAACTAGCGATAATTATGGGAAGAAGGGACGAATGTACTATGAGATTCTGGTAACAATGACGCATTCACTATTTGTGATTCATGATATGTAGAAGTAGTTCATAGAATTTTCAAAATCCTGGTGATCTTACACCGACGGTTTGTCTTATTCCCTGCAGAACTCCGTGTGAATTGTGTTCTTCAAGAGATTCCGCCGGTTCCCGGGTAAACTACGACAAAATTTCATTTAAATCTCCGTTAAATACCGCTCATACTCCTGCAGGATTTCTCACACTTTCTGTAAAAATTTACGCTGAGTTTTCTGGGAATTCAAGCGAAAATCACCGTTGGAACATCACCAGAGAAGGAGGTGAAGACCAGGAAATGCATAATAAGATATTCAAGACAAGGTTTAAGATCAATCTGTGGTGCTGAATAACTGGAACCCTATGTATGTATGTGTTCTGTACAGTGCCGGACAGAACTGTTTGGGTAGAAGCAGATGAAGATTAAGTAGTGTTGTGTTGATAAACGACAGCTTTTATTTTAAAACCTTCTCCCAAGCGATGATCTTTTGCTCCAGGGCACAAGGTGTTTTTTTTTTCGGAGGAAAAGACTGCTCAGTGCCTTGGACAACTCTCTTAATCCATTTCTGGACAGTAAACCAGATCTCTAAGGAATACCCTTGTGGAAGAAGTTTAGGAAAATTCGTCCATTTTCCCATTTTACTTTCCTGGAAAACTGGTTCCCAAGAAATTTCGCAGAAACTCTGCAGTTCTCCAAAGCCAATGAAAAGATTACGAATTCAGAGGAAGCAAGAATGAGCTACAAGATGAGAACAAGACAACGACTGGGGCCGTTACGAGCCATCGAACGGGTTTTAGTTTTTGAGTGCCTGACTCAATGCCTAAAAAGCACTCTCGAGAGCGCTGAACTTCTTCGCTCAAAGGTCGTTGTAGTGGCGAAGTGCGAACGGCGATTATTACAGGCACTTACGGCGCGGGCGGGCATGACTGTAGTCATGCGCGATTGTGCACACTGCACAAATAAAGGCGTATTGCCCGATATGGACAAGGAAGCCATTTGCCTGGCCGGCGTTCCGACAAACACCCGCACTGGCGTCCAGCGATCGCGAACCCAGCGCCATGACGCAGTGCGTGATCACCACGCTGTTCTGCGGCAACATCAGGGATGGTATGGGCTGCGTATGCATAGCGAATGTAACAGCTGCTCCGAGCGTTCTGGGAGCGTATTCATGAACGTTCCCAGGAAGGTTTTGAGCATCCCGTTCACTCAGACTGATAAAATTCCCGCACCAAAACTTGCTATGGATCGCTATATTTACCATTACTATTCACTGACCGCTAAGACCAGTCATTTTTTCAGAACTTCCATACTTTTTACCTGGAAAACTTGTCCGTTCTTGGAAGGCGGGTAGACCAGAACTTCTCCGGGAACGTTCATGAATACAGGCACTGAATGATGAATATTATGTTCAGAACCCGAATAAGAGTAGAATGTTATAATGAATAAAATAATAGTTAATTTATTCATCAAATCAGAACCCGATCCAAGTAATTCGCATGTTGACATGCAGAAGCCTTCAACCTTTTCCTATAATTCCTCGAGAATTCCACTTCTCTCTCTTTCATGGACATCCGAAATTCCGACTTATTCGAGACCGGATTTTTGAACTCGAATATGTCTAATGAATTGTTCGATGCTAACTCAGGTGGGAAAAAATCCAATAGATTACGTGTGCTTTCGAGCAGATTTAGTTAATTTTTCTCCAAAATAATTCCCAATTTCGATGAAAATTACACGTAAATCTCCGGGAAACAGGCGAACTCCACTGGAATTTACCCGGATTCCGCGTTAAAATTAGAAACACTGAATTTTAGGGAAACAAGGCAATTTTTATTGTGTTCATGGTAAGTGAAATATGTGAATTTTTTTCAGACATTATCCACCTCTCAAGGCTAAAGAACAATGGGAATAATTTGCAAAAAAAAAAACGAATTACCAGAAAAATAAACGAAAAATACGCGAAATCTACAGGAATTTACACGAAATGCAATTTCCAGTAGATTTCGCTTATTTTACGTGTAAATTCCAATGGAATCTACTGGAATCGAGAAAATTGGATAAATTCCAGTAGATTCCAGGAATAAATTTCAGAAACAAATACACGTAAAATAAGCGAAATCTACTGGAATTTTCCACCTGAGATGTATGTGAAGATTATAGACAGTACTAAAACTAATTTTTATAACAACGTTGTGAATGCAGCGCTGTAAGCAATAAGAAGAAGGACCACAGCAGGAAGCGATTTCAATCATACAGTTAGATGCTGAATAAGAGTAAATGGAAGAGTCAGAAATATATAATACTTGGATTCTTTGATCCCGAATGACCCCAGGTTCTGGCAAATCGAGAATGCTTTCAACAGAAATCTAGAAATCCAGAAGAAGAGCGTGAAGCAGCAAAAGGCCTGGCCTCTCCGATGCGATCTTCATACACTACTTGCGGTGCATCAGATGTTTGTTTGAGAACGATTAGCCATAGAATGTATATTTACTTTTCGAGTGTGAATAGGCTATTTTGAAGGAGTGGGCAAATTATTAAAACAAACAACTGAATGCGCCGAAAAATTTCTAGAGCTTTGATGTCAAAACATTCCTTGGAATGTTGAAGGCAGCATAATTTTCTGCAAATATTTAATTTCTATAGAATTTCTTCTCACTGCCTAGGGAGGAATAAACAGTAATAGGGAAGAAAATGAATACAACTTCTTTCTCCCAATGACATTCCTATCTTCATGTCTCATATAGAAGTGCAAATGCTAAACTACTTTTTTCGAGCCTGAAGGCATAACGTAAAGGAAAACATGAGGACTTTAATTGGAGCCCCGTGGTTTTTCGATCCCGGAGACACGAGTTTCCAAGGAGAACCCTCTTGGACAGAGCCACGTCGCAAGAGATGCCATGGAATCTTCTGATATCCTATTTTGCCGAGCTCTCGATGATGTCATGCGTTAATAAGGATTTTTGTTGTTAATAAGGGTTTTCATTGCTAGGAAGCAATTCAATACTAGATCATAATGAATGAGAAGTTGCAAAAATTACACCAACAAAAGAAATGCAGTGCTTGTCGATCATTCCTGCACTACAGAATACCACCTATCTGGTCTGCCGCGTTGCACCACGGCTGCGGCGCGACAGCCAAGCTCTGTGATTGTCGGCACTGTTGCTTTGCTTATACTTTCCAGCTTTCTCCCTGTGGAAATAAACATACAAGGAGAAACGGTAGAAACATAAGCAAACATCAATACCGGCAATATTCGTTGCCAACATTTTGATATCGAAAGGAGCGTGTAGTATGTGAGTAATACATGGAAAGCTATCGGACGAGGAACAACTGCGGGAAGTCTCATCTCCGATGAATAATCTGAGCAAGCTATCCGAATCATGCGATTTCATAAGGCAGGCACCCGTTTTTCGGATACCCCTTTTTTGCCCAAACCGACGCTGACGTGCGATGTGGCCGGAATGCCATGACGTCAACACGTTCTTATGCAGCACGCCCCTGCACGATATCAATTTGGGCATACTGCGTGGAGTTTATATGCTTCAACTATGTGCATCGGCGAAATCAGATGACGTGTGGTGTTACAACGTCACACATTCTTAATTTACCCGAAAAGCTTAGGTTTTCTAATGCAAGCGACGTGCCACTTTCTAAAAATGACGCAGTTTCTGTGCCAATTCTATGTTAACCACGGAATTTCTCTCAACACTTAATTACATGGCGTACTTTTCTATTAGGTTGGTTCGAAAATCCGTACCAACACTTATTTTCAATCCAGAATTTTTTTGTATTTTTAGAGGAGTTGAATGCGAGTCAAAAATACAAAAAAGGGGTGCGTGTGGCGCAGTGGTAAGAGGCTCGCTGCGCACGCACACGATCGATGGTTCGATCCCGCGCCCGTGGCCAACCAAGCCATCCATCCCTCCGGGGTCGGTAAATTGGTACCAGAGGAGTCCGGGAGGATGAAGCCACTGATTTGATTCATCGGATGCCCCCCGCAAGTCACTGTACAGGGCACATACGCATTCAACGCCTCTACGATGCTCAGATGAAGTCGAATGCGTGGCGGATCCCTCGTGACGGGATTGATCAACGCCGATCACTTTATCCACTTTATCCTTTTATTTTGAATAAACTGAAACTTTTTGGCAAACAAATATGGTACATAGAATGTTCTACTGCATTTCAACTATAAAAATTGGCAGACCAGGTTCCATTGCTGAACAATAATGTTATCAATATTCCTAAAAGAAGCGTAAAAAGTAGTGAAAGACTTTTGGACCAGCCTACTTAGTTCGTATTTCGCTGTTATCAATTTTCCTTGTTCAAGAACTGGTGAAAAGGGCTAAAGAGTTCCATTAAAAAATCGGAGGATTATCATCATGAGGATGAATCTTCGAAGACAAACTCTTCCCTCTAGGAGTTTGAAATCGGAGAAGCGCACATGTTGTGTTTACTTTGATAGGAATTTCCACATTTGCATTGGAAAAAAGGGGTGGAATCGGTCTATGCAAAGGACCACGTGATATTGAGATACGTAATTTCACGCATGTACTTTCATGCTTGCACTCGGAACCCCTAGTACAACTTGCTGATGAGCTTCTGGCGAGCAGGTTTTTGACCACTATGGAACTTGTCCACCCAAAAGTTTGTGACAGGTTGTTTTCGCTCTTTCTTGCCGACAAGTTGTTAGGAGAGAAAGGTTGCTGACGACTTTTCCAGATGGCATGGTGACGTTGAACTTGTCGGTCGACAACGATTTGTTAATTAAAAGGTTGTCTGCAACTTGTTTTGGAGCAAAGCTGGCTGATAACTTGTTTTTGGGGTTCTGAAAACACAGTCGGTTGATCCTGGTGAGACTCATCCGTATAGGAAATAATGCAAACCAAAGAATTATACGGAACGGCTTTGCGAAAATATGTGTTGATGCTAATGCTACATGAGAAATCGCTCAGCACGCTCGGCACTGCATGAAAAATTAATGAGCGCTATCAGGTGACGTTGGGCCCTTGACGATTTGAAGCAAAAACAGGGCTATGTACGAATCCTTGCATCCAACCCTTTTTCCTTTCCTTTCTTTTCCTTGGCTGGGAAATTGGAGAAGGAAACAGCACGCAAGTGTGCCAGGTTCATGAATGGGAAAGAACGGGAAAAGGAAGTAAGGAACAAATTGAATTTTGATGAAACACGCCTGCACTCACCAACAAAAGCCAGGATAAATGAGCGTGCACTTTAACTGCTAGAAAGTTCTGGAAACTGAACGCTTATACAAAAACACAACCGCTGGGAATATAGAGGAGGCGGCAAAGCACAAAGCTCATCACATCCTCAATGCATTGGAACAAAAGAACGAGGCTCGTCTCCGAGGCAGCGAAGTGAAACAAAGCGGTAGACGTAGACGTGAAATCTGCGGCGACGACGCCAGCCAATTTCATTTCCGACGACAGCGATCTAATCAAACTGGATCTTCCGCTGATGCTTGTTAGCCACTAGCGAGCCGCTGCCAATTAGGAATCATTGGTCAGTTGCGCAAGGAGAACAATCTTGCGTCGGAACCTTGCGTCGGGATCCGGCGGCACTCCCAGGACCCGCCGTTCGCTCGCCGATTGCACTCTGAATAGGTCATTGTCGACTTCTTAAGCGCATGTTTACTGCTACTGTAAATGGGTCCGCGACCGCCAAGTGAAAGTTGGGCATTTTGACGACCGCCTAGCGACCGCAGACCGACATTTCGTGGAAGTCTGTCCTGGAGAAAGAGGGAATTCGAAGGGTGATGACTGGATTTAGGAGCTCAGAACCTCCGGAGCAGGTTGCGAACAAAGATTTGTAGCAAACAACTTGCATAGGAGTTTTAGGTTGCAAAAGCCTGCAAAATGGTTCGACATCATCGCCATCCTGGAAAATATTAGGGTGGAAAACAATGGATGCAAGCTGTTTTCTAATACCTTATTGGAATCGTTATACATCAGCGCCTATTCCGAAGTATTTGGCACTGCATGAAAGAGCAATCCATGGTGCATCTGGTGCATCCGCATATGCATAACTTGTTGGTAAACCACCAAATTCCGATTCTCGAAGAAATTTAGATGACAGGCTATATTTATGGATTTCCTATTCGCGAGTTATGCGGCTTCAAACAGGGAAAACAACAGCAGAATTGCACAGCACTTCATGCTGAACTCTTAGAGAATATTTGCTTTGCTATTAGAACGAACTGATGCAATAATCGGCAAACCAAAAAATACCGGAACTTGGGTAACTAAACCGAAATTTCGGGTGTCAATTGAACTTTTGATAGCTCTCGTTCATGGAAAGTAGCCCGTCTGGTCGCCGTCTATCCTAGCCTTGGCACTATCAGGTGATCATTTGCTTTTGTCGGTGCGGGTTTCCTTGGCACAGAAAAGTTCAAAAGCTGCGCCAGGGTCAGAATTTGTATAAGCTGCTATATTTCCTCGTGACGCAGCGGATTCTCCTGAGGAGGAACTCGTTCTCTGCCTAAAATTTGGCGAAGGTTCATCGATATCAACGGTGGATAAAACTCGGACTGAGGTCTTGTATCATCGTTTTTAAAATAAATTCAATCTGACATATAAGCACATTTACACTTTTACAACCTAATAACTGTCGACGAGCTTTGCATTCTCCAACTAGATATTGTACTAAGAAGAGGAAAAAAACTATTTTACCAGCGACTGGTGCGTCCTTCCTTCCAGGTAGTGTTTACAAAGGCGAAGTACGTAGCTTGGCGAGAAAATTTTGTCTCGGTGGAGTCTGATACTCCTTTTCTAAAATAAAGGCAATGGGTGTCCCAAAACTCAGAGTGCTCAACCACAGCTCTGTTGTCTATCATGAACTATTCCTGAGTAGAATCAATTGCACTTCTGCTCCCTTATCTTCCACCCAATCCTATTTAATGGCTGGTGGGAAGGGGACTATTTGGAGAAGCCCTATCTCTTCTATTTGCTTTCCGCAATCAGAACATATTTACGTATGTAGTGCGATTAGAGAATATGATTAGACCTGAAGTAGCCAGATGAATCCCCACACATGCATCCCTTTTTCAAAAATAGCTTATCAATAGCTATTCGGCGTATTTAGTAGAAAAGCAGTAGCATACTCGATGATTAATCACACGGTTTCATGGATGGGCTGAGGGTAGGGTGTTGACCTAGTAATGTTTGTATTAGATATATTTGCTATTGGAATATTAATAATTTCGATTTAGACGAAAGAGCGGAAAGGAAAGAGACGCCCCAAACCCTGCGGGAGAGAAAGAAAGGGCTGTGAGGCTTTCTGCCCTTCTAATACTCAAATTTTCTTTAACAACAATGGAATTCCAAATTAATTATTGAGTTCAAAGTTGAGCTCACCCAATTTCTACTCAACCAGTACTTGTGAGTTACCAGTTAGTAACTTGGTAAATAGCTTACGTATTCCTTCTAACTTTAACTTTAGCTGTGTCTAATATGTAGGATTTTAGGACTCCGCAAGGATTCTCAAAGCTCCAAACATGCCGTTGCCTCCTGGGTATTCCACCTTACTAGGCAGAAATGAACTTTATTCATTTAGAAAAGCTCAGTTAAAAGTGGAGGCATCTGTATTTTCTGCTCATTTTCCTCAACGAATGATCGCTTGAATAACAGGAATGCAGAGGTGGGTAAAGCTCAAATGTACACTGTCAAGTAATACACAGAGAGTGAGATCTATTCAACTTTCGCCTTGGCATTCATGAATTCCTCCCACAGTGGCATCAGGAACTCGGCTGCCTGAAACGCTACTTATACTCGAAGTTTCTAGAAAGGACCGATTCGGTCAAACCTGATAGATCGTGGCATTTTCTTCGATTAGATGAACTATCGTGACGCCATCAGTCTTGAGGCCAGATTTGCAGAATTCACTGACGTCTCTCGAGTCCACGTTTTCGCTCATTGAAGACTCCTGGAAATTAATCAAGAGATTCTGGACGAACAACTCCGAAATGGATACCTAGCAAGTACTGATACTCATTCAGGTACCTTGAAGTGGAGAAAATGTGTGTGGCGCGTTATACTTGAAGAGGGCGTCATGCCAAGCTCTACGATTGGTTAGTTCATGCAATTGTCCAATCGCAGAGTCAGCTCGCGCCGCCCGTGCCAGGTATAACCCTCCATAATCGAAAAAAGTGGACTAAAAGCGCATCAGAATGTGATGTAAAATGGCGAAAATATGGAGCGCCGCCCTATGTGTCTTCTAATGGGTGAATTATAATAGATTCGCAATATTTTGCCTGAAACTTCTGTGAACTTAACTAACATTACTAACCAGCTGGTTATTGGCAGTGAGTTGATCACTTAGAATGTAAGGGCAAAAGAAAACAGAAGGAACTCAGTCTAATCTACTTTTAACCTTGGTTCAGTGGAACTTTCACTCAATGATAAATGTTTCCAGAACTATTCACAGAAAACCTGCGAAGTTCAGAGTGGTAAATTCTGAAGCAGAATTTATCACTGAAGTTACCTACTTACGATAAACGTTTAACATCTTTCAAATTTACCTATCACCAGCACGGCAGCGAACTCATTTACCCTGGGTAATCTCAATGATGCTCCCCAGGCCCTGGTTTGCTTAGGCTACTGCTTCTTTTCTATTTCTGTTCCTTATAGATCTATTGAATCTTCATCATTTCTGCCACCGGTTCTTTTACTTTATTTACATATTTCCTTCGATGTTGATGGCACATTGGATTCTGTGATGGATATTAAAAATAAATGAACAAAAAATAAATAGACAAATAAATAAATAAATAAATAAATAAATAAATAAATAAATAAATAAATAAATAAATAAATAAATATTGAAGGAGACATTTATTCGTTCAGACTTCAACAGAAAGTAATGGTAATTAGAGTAATTACTTACTAGTACTGCTGTCACAAAGGCTCGCTGTGAGTCGAACGAGAGACGAATAATCCATCGGAAGAGGTTCAGGATAGAAACAAAGAGGAGCATGCAGAACCACCACCACAAGAACACGAAGATTTTCTCGTTGAACATGTTGATCTGGAAAATCCACAGCAAGTTTACTGCTAATTCCAATAGCGTGGTCTAAATTTAAAGCTCACAATCAGAAGTACAAGTGCTGCTGTTTTATTATAAGTTTGGCACACTTCCAACATGACGACTTAAATGTTATGAATTAGCGTCGCGTAGAGCATCGTGGAGAAAAAGGGGCGTGACCACGCAATTCTTATTGGCACATTCGAGTCGCCCTTTGCGCTAGTCTCTTTCGGGTGTAGGGCGTTACACCCGGAATGGACGGCAAGGAGGGGCTCTACGATTGGCTAGTTGGGTGAATTCACCATTCGCAGAGCTCAGTCGCATCACCCTGCACCCTTTCCTGGTATAATGCTTTGCTTCCTCTGTTTCGACTGCTATGACGCCGATTTCGTAATGCATGGCTCATTTTTGCGTGGCGTCGTACGAGTTCAAACAGGTGGGCGCGAAGGGCGGTCTGAATGAGCCATTCAGAGTCGTATGGCCACGCCCCCTTTCCCTCACGATGAATCACACCGTAGAGCACTATGTAGTCCAGCTGCAACCACCAATGGGGAAAATCCGTAGAAAACCCCGGGGAACACCTTCAGAAAATAAATATTCATTGACAGTTCAATCTTACGGAAGCTTATACAATGCTCACCATCAGCACACATTGTAGAGACCATCTATGAACAGCTCCGCCAAGTTCACGAACTTCGAGGTCGCAGAAGGTAACCTTGAGTAAAAAAAACGTTTCAAAAACCTGATATTTCGGCATTTTCAGGATTTAGGACGATTTTTAGGAAGTTCAAAAATGAGGTAGAGCTCTCACCCTTGGAAAATTCCCACTGTTCTCCCATTGTCTGCCATTCAATGCGTCGACAACAACACGCAACCCGTGAAGGTTCCCTGCTCCCATGAACCACCCTGTGAACAAGATCTCGCCGAAGACCACAGCGATCGAGAGCAGTTTTGAAGCGAGCAGGGCAAGTGTGAGCTTGTAGCCCCATGTTCCTGGAAAAACTCTGGTCACAAGCAAAGGGGTAAGAAATTGAGAGCGGAAGAAATCGAGAGGGATTTTCCCCACCTTTCCTTGCAGGTTTCAGGAGACTCTTTATGTTCAATGGATCGCGAATTTTCTTCGCTTCGTTCCTCAAAGCAACGGTCACCATCGGTAGGTCGATTTCTGGATAGTTTACCATTAAATGACCGCTGATCAATAAATCAAGAAGAAAACACTTGGCAAACAGTACAACTAACTTGTGATGTGCTGCAGCTGCTTCCAGAAAAATCGTGGGAGGTAAAGGAATAGTGCGAGTAGCATAAGCACAAACGGGACCCACTGAAACAACGAAGCTAATAAGTTGTGGGTTTTTACCCTCTCGAATTCTCTCAATTTGTCTACTCCCTAGAGGTTGATTGATTAGGTCGTCTAAAAATTCTGGATTTCTGGAAACATGACTGTAGTAAAAATTTAGTAAAAATTCTTCTAAAAGCCCTAAGACGTTCTTGAAAATATTTCCTAGAAAAGAAACTTCATTTGTATGTTGTGTTTCAGACCACTAGAAACCTTATCTCATGCTCTTTCATGTGATGGTATTTGCTTTAAATGCTTTTCCATAATAGTTCCTATTTTTTAGGCTTCAAAGTACAAGTTGAAGAAAAAAGAATTTCCCAAATCCTAATCAAAAAAAGGAGGAGTGGTAAAATAAAGAAAAGTAGCACATTTTCCACTGTCATAACAATCCTACCTCAAGATATTCCCTACCTGATAGTAGCGAATCTCTCGATTTTCTCGCTGTTCCACATTCGGTAGATGCGAGTCGTTCATATTCACAAAATACGTATTTTCTATCAGACAGAAGTGCTCGGCATACTGTTCCCATCCTCCCTGGGAGAAAACAACAGTTAGAAGCCATTCATGCCATGAAGATGCTCACAAGGGCCTACCTTCCATTGCATCGGAACCCAACATTGGATAGCTTGACCAACATACTCCTTGGCAAAGACGAGGAACGCTGTTCCGCAGAGGATCCACGGTGTGTAGACGTACTTCAATCTGAATGCATCAAAGTTAGCTCTTGCTCCTTCATGTCCCATTGAGATTACCCAGGGTAAGATTATTAACACTCCCAAATTTATCCATCCTTAACACATGCGTCAACACCTTGGGTAATCTCGTTGATGAATTTAGGACCTAAGATGGTGTAAGCACAAAAATTCAATAATTAACGGACATTTTTGGGAATGGACCGTTACTGGGATTTTTTTCTTGCACTTTTCACTCACCGGTCCGAGGAATCAACATCGTACGTCGGATCAAGGTTCCCCACCACACTCCTTGCTCGAGCGAAAAATGCCATACTGAAGGTTAAAGAGGCGAATAAAATAGACTTAAATTATTCAGATTGTCATAGATTGTGGCAACTCATCGATGTACCGTAGAAATTTAGGAGAATCCTGTCGGAATCCAGCAAAAGCAAAATTGGTTTTAATAGTTTATTCGTGAAGCAATCAAACACATCCAAATTTATCGAAAGCACTTTGTTGGGTCCTCTCATGGGCTGACGGCAATGGGAGCACCTGCAATGAGCGAGACTAATGCCTGGAGCAATCAAAACAATTATAAAAATATCTTTACAGCTTACACATTTTAAACTGTGAATTCTTCCCTTCCCTTAATTCCCTTAGGATACAGGGAAGCTGCTTAGAAAAGAGAATTTTCTTATAAAGCTATTTTGCTAGCCCTCTGACACAACTGACCGGCACTTTTTCGGCTTTCCTCCTTTTTCTTATCATTCCATCTATTCCTGTGATTGTGATGGTAAAAGTGTCCGCTATTATCGTAGTAGTTTTGCCTGCCCATAAAGAATCCGTTTTTGGGCCCCACCTCCTAGGGAGCCAGTGGGCAGAGCTGGAAAGCGGGGCCAAGATCACACATGGAGCGCAGTTTCTATCGTGTTAAGTAGTGGACGGGGAATCGACATGAGAGGCACGAAATCCCTCAGAAGGTGCGCTCCCGGGAGTGAATCAATCAGAAGGAACTTCGACTCCGCCTCCCTGCTCCGCCGACTGGCTCCCCTTGAATTCCGGCCCGAAAATGGTTTTTTTAGCAGTTTTGCATGGAATCACGTTTACCAATTTGATCAGCAGCCACTGGAGACCCTCTTAACGCGGAAATCTCAAAAGCAATTCTGAGGTGGGACGGTTCCTCAAAATCAGTGTCTCGATTTTGAACTGATCTTAAGATTTCGATATCGGAAGGATCTGCAGGCAACGCTGATCAGAATTATGTACATACATAATTAATGATGGAAAGGGCAGGAAATTTCTCTCTGAGCCCATGCGCTTTGGAGAGATGTACATAGGTGTTCCTCTCGACAGCTACCACTAAGAGAACACAATGACTCCGCACAATATGAGCATATTTTTATGCTGTTATCTCATCTGGTTTTAGCTCTATGGCTTAATCTGTTCCCCAAAGAGTTTGCTGCTACAGTGTACTTTTTCCCCCAGCATTTCTCAGAACCGTTTATTCTTCATTAAAATCACACAACGTGTGCTCACGCACTTGGATAATTCTCGCTCCAAATCTGTTCGTTGAGATTCGCTTCGTCTTCCGCTACGGTTGAGATCGTTTTGTCATCTGAATTTTTCTGCGGTCAGACCTTAGAATTTTATTTAAGGAGCGAGAAGCTCTGCACTTTCACAGTACCCTCTTTGATCATCTTAAGCACTACTAGAACTCCTCACAGACTCCGAGTAAGCATTCAACCCATTGATACCCCTTCCCTCTGTTTTATGTCCCACTATGTTAGGAATCAAAATCCTATCTGAAAACACAGCCTCTCACCTGTTTGAGGGAATTTCGAGGTCCACAGTTGGTGAGCGAGTTCACCGGATTGCAGCCGACCACCATTCGCATCCAAGAGAAGCAGCACTAGCACACCGTCATCCTTGACTACTTCGTTATAGAACTCTTCCCTGTCTGCATCCGTGGTGTCGAGCCCGCTATCGGTCTGGAAGCAGACGACTTTTCAGAATGGGCTGAAAAGCTTCTAGTTCATCTTGTCTATTTTAGGGAACCTCGATAGATATATCCACAACAAGCCCTAAGCAAAAGTGGAAAAATCGATAAAATCGATGCTACCGTTTGAAGGGGTTGCCATACTCGTGTTCAGCCCACTGAAGAACCGCAGTAGACATTGCCCCACAATTCCCTGAGCGAAACTGTCGAAAAATCAATAAAATCGATACAATCAATGAGTTAGTGGCTAGTTTTGGGAGGAAAGTAGCCTATAACCTCCGTTTGCTCCAGGGTTTGCATGGAAAATTGGGTCAGGAACGGTTCACCCCTCCGCAATTTCTATTCGGACCACACATATAAACAGATTTTTGACCTACTGTTCCTGGAATTCGACTTGGTTATGAGCTGCTAGCAATCAGCCAATCACGGTACTCTTCAGTAAGCCTACGGCCACGCCCCTAGTTTAGATAGTACAGTAGGAGGAGATCTACCATCTTACCAAGACGTTATGGAGGAAATTCCTGCGTGCATCTTTGCTGTACCGCTGCCGAATCCACGAGAACAAATTGAGGATGGTGCAGACTAGCAACATCGCGTACCAGAACCACATAAAGATGAATATCTTCTCGTTGAACATATTCACCTGAAAAACTGAGGCTCATTCTCACGTCATACAGTGTCTTAGTCAGTCCTCCGCTCACCATGAGCACACATTGAACAGTCCAGTTGTTTATGTTTCCCATTTCTCTCACGGTGAGATCACAGAAAGCAACCTAAACAGCGTAGCTTTCTAAAAGCTAAAAGGATATGGACTAGACTCTTAGAAACGTGCCCTCGGGAAGTGTCCGCTGTGCTGCCATTGTCTGCCTCGAATCATGTCGAGGAGAATTCCTGCTCCCCAGAACGTGTATTCCGTTCCAAGGAAGTGATTGAGGAAGAAGAACTGGAGCAGTAGATTGGCAAAAATTAGAACCTGGAAAGAAATCTATTGTTCTGGATGCTGCAACCCTTTATCGCAAAAAATCGGTCGTTGTTATTACTATTATATTTGTTTCGTTCAGTTCTGTTCCGCTGTGTATGGCCAGGTCCTGCCACGCGTGCAGTGAGTTTTGACGCCCCTGTCATCTTCGGATAGGGCGGTACATAGAAACTCGACGCTCGCCCTTCACTATGCAGTCTCACAATTACACGAATGTGTATTCTCTTAGCTTCGGATGCCCCCGGTCGCAGCCAAACAGTACCGGGATTCATGGATGTTCCCGGAGAGTTGGTGACCCGCGCATCGCTCCAAAGTTGACGAGTTCCGGTAAAAATGAGCATACTTTGTCTGGGAGTCTCCTCAGAAGATGAAAGCAGGTAATGGAAAAGATGGAGTGATAGAGCACGTCCCGGTACAAAAACTTGCCCATTCTGGATGAGCGGGGAGCTTGAAAGCTTCCCGGAAACGTTTATGAATCCCAGCGTAGTTTGGTTCGCAGGTACGCATTTCGTTGGCACTATTCCACTTTCACGGACCCAAAATCTTCAAAAAAAATTTTGGCTGAAGCTTTGCGTAGAGGGGTTATTTGACGTGCTAAACACGAATATCGTATTCCTTTTGTACCGTAACCCCATTTTGGTAAGGTTACGGTAGGGTAGCCCGGGATGCGGTACCTCATAGAATCTTCTCAAATTTTGCCCAGGGAGGTTATTTGGGGTGCTGATCAGGAATATCGCATTCATTTTGTAGCCATACGGTAGAAAATTCAGAGAAAATGCCAATTTCAAGGAAAAGACGAAGGTGTCATGCCAAGTGATGTTGATATTCGTGATCAGCACCTCAAATAACTCCCTTGTGCAAAATTTGAGCGAATTCCAGAGGTATCTTATCTTCGGTTACCCTATCGTAACCCTACAAAAATGGGGTTACAGTACAAAATGAATACGATATTCGTGTTCAGGACGTCAAATAACCCTTCTACGCAAAGTTCCAGCCAAAAATTTTCCTTGAAGATTTTGGGTCCGTGAAAGTGGAATGGTGCCCTATACTACAGGGTGCGTCAGAATTAGTGACGCACCTAAAATGAGTTTGTGGAAAAGGCAAGATGCGGATATGTTACAAATGTGCACTTCCATAATAAAGCCCATGTCTTGGCGATCAGAATGAATGTACTCTTGTTCGCTGCAGGGTCCTTCTTCGCGGAAGCAGTCGCGAAGACGACGAGGAAGAACGTAGCCTTTGCGCCGCAACAAAGTCTGGCGATTTTGTTCCATATCTTGAATAAGAGAGAATATGAGCATTTGGTTTTTCTATGGATGATAGCACAGCTCTTGCTCTCTATGATGCCCATATGGGTTTCTTCAGAAGACTGAAATTCGGCTTGCAAGGAAGCAAGTTCTCTGTCAGTTTGAATTCCTTGAAGTGGATTTTTGAAACTAGGCCTGCATCACTTTCGCCCCTTGCACAGGAGCCAAGCCCTGCCAAAGCACACATGGATTCACCTTGGGTTAAGAACTGGGTCCAGCAAAGAAATATCTACAAAGGGCATTGTTTCAATGAGAAACAAGAAAATGAAAAAATTTTCTGTAGTAAAACATAGGTGCATTTCCTTGGCAAGAACGCGACTAGATTGGCGAACAAGGAGTGAACTCCATGTGCTTCTTGGAGAGGGCTGCTTCCCTGAGAACGGAACTCTCTCCAAATAAGAGTGATTCCTCGTGTTCATTAAGACGTGTCCTTCATTTTGGATATACATACATAAGACTTTTTTTGGATGTTATCTCATTTACAGAATATTTTCGGTGCGTCAATATTTATGACGCACCCTGTATTATACACTACATATACTTATCACCTTCATACACTTTGCTTGACTGCTGTCATCTCGTTATTAGCCCCGGTTAACTTACCCTTCCATTGTGTTATTATGTATTTCGAATGCTGCACTGTGGGTATATCTTACGAGGGCACTATTCGGCAACTTTCACGATCCAAAGCCCTCAAAAGATTATTTTGGTCGAAAACATGCATAGGGGGTTATTTGAGGGGGTGAATACGAATAGTTTTCCCTTTTCGGACCGTAATTTCTCTTCTGTAGAGTTATGGTAGCAATGATTCAGATATCGTATCTCCCAGAAATCCTTTCAGATTTTGCCCAGGAGGGCTATCGTTGGAAGTGAGGCTGAGACTGGAGATTCTCTGTCAGGACCCAGTAGGAGACGGGAAGGAAGAAGGCGCTTGGGAACTGGGCAGGTAGCCTCTGTTGGGGTGTGCAACCACTAGGTTAGTAGGAATTGTACCTCCAGCAAAGCAACCAGTCATGCTTGGAGCCCAATCTGAGTCAGTTAAACAAAGACCCTGCGGTACGATATGTTTCATTTTTGACAACTAGAGGCGAGAATTCACAGTACGTTAGCTCACGAATATCAATATTTACCTTCATAACAATGTAGAGGTTGAAAAGACTCGACCCATACTTGAGGACTGTTGAAGTAGGGGCCTTTCTCAGGGTAGTTGCAATGCATCTGAAAAGTATGCGTCTTTGAGTTGGGAACAAAAACTAGGAAATATGTGTTGTCTGTTTGGGTATCATTTCACGGGAATAGTATCTTTCAAAGGTTTCTACCGTCTCTACTAATTCAAAAAAAAAACAAGGAATGGTGTGAATTGTGAATCGGAAGAGTTCGAGATGTACAGATTTGTGCCCCATCCTGGACCATGTGGCCGTATTCGAGGGAATTTTTTTAGCTTTCTCGTGATTTAGGAGAAGTTCAAGCCCAAGCGACCTCAAGCGAAAACTTGATATGAAAACTTGAAAATTGGACGAATACTGAGGCTAGGGTTTTATAGGGGAGAGTGGACCTTCACTAGGGAATAAAGGAGTAAGAATTGACTAAGAAACAACGCAGAAATTGGTGATCATATTCATCACACAGGAAAACCACAACAGTTTAATGAAAATTTTCATGGCATAACAAGCTGAGGATACAAAAACGACATTTGATACCGGGTAAATGATACTTGGTAAGAATACATATGTATATGTATGAACGAAACTGGAACTAACGGAATCAGCTTATCCTCGTCGCCGGTTTTCGCAGACTTTCGCGCGGCTGTCATCAGATCTGCCAGGGCAAGTCCTTAATTTACCTTACTTAGAGAGTTTTCTTCAGAATCCTTTTAGACGTATGAGAACCGACAAACCACTATATGGCGAGAAGATCTTCCAGATTCCACGTGGAATGTAAAAGCAGAATGCCATCAGGGAGAGGATGAAAGGAACCCACTAAAGACTTTCGCAACTAGAACTTTCCTATGGGCGGTCATTGATGGTTTACAAAATTTAGACACCTGGTAGTAAATCATCTCCCTGCCCTCCCTCGTGTGTGCCGCTGGCAGGTTACTTTGATTCATGGGTACGAAGTAGGTGTTCTCAACAAAGCAGTATGATTCTGCAAAAGCTTCCCACATGCCCTGAAACTATGGAGGTACGTCTCGGAAACTTGAAAATTAACTTTTTCTTTGAACTCACCGTCCACTGGTTGGGAACCCAGCATTGCATTGGTTCCCCGACATAGTTCTTCGCAAAAAGAGTGAGAGCAAATCCGAGAAGGATATAAATGGTCGTTACCTGAAACAAAAGCTACAGCTCAGACAAAATGACGGAAAGACCGCAGCAGAAAGAGATCTCGACCATGTGGTTAAGAAGCGAGAGACACAGAGATAAAAAGATTCGAAAGGACCGCAGCAGAATGCTTTCTGTTTCCTGAGAAATTTTATACGTCTCGCTTTTACAACGTAGAGATGACACCACAACGGTGGCATCTAACCTCACCACTCTGTGAGTCGTGAGGTTCTTTTTCCGGCTGGTTACATCCTTACGTATTATTAAGTGGGAGTTCAAGAATTGATTGGTTGAAGAGGCGTTCGATCGGTAGTTTGCTCAATATTGCCCCCTTCAGGCTCTGAATAGAGCGATTTTGCCGAAACGCGTCATCCTATAATAATATGTAAACATTTACAAACCTCGTGCTGGCTAAACAAGAGTACGCCCAACAATTCTCCCAGCTTGGATATAGCTCCGCTGTGAAAATTGCATCGGCTTGGAAATTTATCAACCGTGGATCACCTCCACGGGCATACATAAGCACACACCAACTAGAAAAGGCATGACCTTCTGCACCCGTAATTTCCTACCGAGAACCTTTCTAACCATATGCTCGGCAAAAGTGCCTATATTACGAACAAACGGATACAAACAAAGTTTATTCCAGAATACTCAAAATTATAAGCGAATATTTAGCAAAGTGCTTGAATAACGCCTGAAAAGATTCAGCCGGCGGACAATGCCTCGCGCAACAAACGACTCAGATATCTGCGTAATTGCTCATGCGAATGTACTGCACTTCTCAAATACACAGACACCTTCAGCGGGCTGGTCGACAGCATCTGCGAGGCACCGGACAAGCTCCGGTCAATGGGTTCAATGACACTGGTATACTATGCAGACCGCTTACACAGTTCTAACAATGGGGTAGCCCGCATACCTATTCACAAGCTATAACAGGTAAGAAAATGCGAGAATTGTGGTATGCGAGAAAGACGGAGACCACTGAGAAGAAGATTGAAAGAGCATCGGCGAGCATTCAGTCATCCTCAGTCATGTAGCAGTAATTTTTGGCTTTTCCAATTCCCGCACAAGGGATCAATCACGGGAACTTGCTGCGGATATTCTTTATTCTTTAAACGCTCTTGATCACATCAGCAGGACAGAAATCGCGCATGCATGGAGAAACCGGCTGATTTTTTGCACCATCAATGATTTTCTGCCGCCGCGCACAGCGTTTCTTTACCATTATGCTTTTGTGCCTTTGATATCCTTCCGCTTCCAATGATGTGTTCGAGAAAGCATTCATGGTGGAGATGTTCAGTTGATCCGCCGATAGTTCTTACATGTGGCCCACGCTCGCCAACTGCGTGTTGAGCCGGGTGATGTAGATACTGCAGTACTGTACTGTACTAGTAGTGTACTGCAGATGTTGGTAGGCCCGTAGGAAGCGGTAGTGTAGCATCCGTGGTGGTAATCACCATGACACCCGAAGGAAGACTCCTGTGGATATAAACGTGAAAGTGCTGAATCATCACCTTGAACAGCCTCTGGAGAGGGAGATCATTGAGATCCCACTTATCCTGCAGCTGCATAGGTTTCTGTGCGTTTGCCGTCAGCAGAGTCTGAACCTTAGTGCTCTTAGCTGTCTTGGAGCTTGCTTGATGAACATAATGCCTCATACTGTCGACTCGTCCGTGAGAAAAACATGCAGTGAAACCTGGTGAGTTTTAAAAGGACCTCGAGAAGAGATGGCTGAACGAGATGGAGGTGTTTTAAGGGAGAGCTAACCATAAAACATCGAAATGGTTAAGACTGACGAATGGAAATATTGAGCGAACTGTGGAACTTTTTATAAGTAAAGCTTGATCTGAGTCGTGCTGTTGTGGTGTACGGATTTGACAGAGGTAAAGAGTCAGGTTTCAGAATTCTTTGCTGGACTGGTTACAAAAGGAGAAGAGAAGCAGTGACACGATCACGGAATCAAAAACCTTGGCTGTGGTCCTGAGGCGCTTCGCATGTGGAGTGAGCTCGGTTGGTGATAGTAAGCATATGGGCTGTGTTGCACGCAAGTTTTGTAAAATTTCTGTTAAGATTTCGATCAAGGGGGAGGGGGATATGCGCTATACTTTGGACCGAATAAAAATCGAATAATTTTGTAACTTTAATAACAATTCGGGAAACAATTCAAACTTCCAGATAATTGAGAATGAGAAAGCTCCAAAGCTCTTCTTCTCTTTCGTACAGCACCACAGTGGTCTTTAATCTTAGAATACTAAAATTTTCTATTTATTCGAAATATTCGATATTCGAAAGCAAAAATATTCGATTTCGAATAAATTGAAAATTCGAATGTTCCAACATGGGAGACCAATACAGTGCTGCACGAAAGAGAAGAAGAGCACTAAGGCTTTCTCATTCTCGAATATCTGGATGTTTGAATCGTTTCTCAAATTTTTATTAGAGAAACAAAATTATTCGATTTTTATTCGGTCCAAAGTATAATATGCGCCACAAGTTGATCAAATGAATAGTTGAAGTAGTCACCCCGTGTTGACTACAAGTGAATCTCAAATGAAACTTCGGATAGCAACATGATAGAATAACTGCTCACATAGTTCAGCCTGTCGACGGCGTCGTCATCATGAGTGGATTTCACTTGTCGCAGGTAGTTGTTGATGTTCGACAGCATCGAGTTGACCTACGTTCTTCGTGACGTGCCAGCTAAACAACACTCATCAAGCCGCTGCTAAAGCCTCTCCAGATGGAAAAAATGAGAGGACAAGGTGAGAGAGTTGATGAGTTGTTTTGAGTGTAATGTGATTTGCTGGGTGGAGGTATACAGGCAGCGCATCACTGTGCACGACGCACATTATCAGCAATTCCGACTATCAATAGGAGTATAACCCGGTGGAATTGTACGCTACGATAAGCGATGACCGCTTTGTGCTTGCTTACTATTAGCATGTGCGTCTCAGCCTTCCTCAAATGACTTCATAACTTCTCGTTGAAGTTTTGTTCTTCTTACTTTAGCTGTATTTCCTAAATTCTCCACAGATTCCTTCTACTTGTTGCCCTCTCTTGGTTAGTGATTTTATTCACCGGATACGATGAATAATCTGTGGGCGAGAAGAGGTTATCTACAACTTGTGGGTGGTAGTTCTTGTAGAGATAACCGCAGTTTTTACCTATTCATAGCGACATGACTAACCACATAAGTTCTTGCATTTTCATCCATTTCGTTGCTCTCATTCCATGCTGGGATCCTGAAAATATGCATAAAAGACGTCAATAAGTGTAAGAAGGCTTGAAATAGCAACAGTAGAATTGTTTTCAATATGTAAAATTAAATTACAATCATAAAATTATCTCACGCCTCATAGGGGATATATGTATCTCGAAAGAAAATATAAAAGTGTTTCTAAGATCAAGCACTTTTTATATATGTGAAAGCTGTAGCTCTACATTGTTAAATTTTTCTAACTCAACAACTTTTTTTAAAATTTTTTATGTGCAAAACGTGCATTCAACAATTTGCAGTGATAAGCTACGTGTGTGGCCTCTTGCATTCTTTCTTCCTAGGTTGATTCCATAAATCTCCCAAAAGGAAATGTACAACACTCGCTAGACTTTGCATGCTCATTCAAATATGCGACTGTGCTAGAGCTTCTAAAAATCGTTCTGTCTTGTTCCAACTTTCCTGACAAAAACTTCGTATTATGCTGTACGTATTTCGGTGAAAATCAACTATGATATCCAGAGAACTCGAAAAACCAAAACGCTGTCTTTTAATAAAAACGGTAAAAAAGTTTAGAGCGACAAAGAGAGTTCAGAAAATTCTCGTGAGTGCTGTCTTCAATGACGAAAAACCCACTTGTTTTTTCTTCTACTTGCATCGAGCTCACTCTTTATCTGATGCATGAAGGATATGCATTGTTTTATCTATGAGCCATTTTTTAAGTATAATATAAAGGCTTTATTAATTTCATAATTGCCATTTGCTGCGGACCGGCGATAATTGCAATAGAGCTCAACAGTTATTCAAGCAGGTTGCACAGGTTCAAGAGTGCTGTGTTTCGAGCCTTTCCGCATGCCACACGTTCTGTTTATCCCTCGCACTTCCGCCAAAATTTGTTGAAAATAAAGAACTATGTGATGAGGCTCTAGAGGACAACAGTGACTAGCGCAGCACTTCATATGAAGAATATAGAGACTATTTGCTCTCCCATTCTTTGACACCCACGCAGCATTGACTTTTGGAACCTAGATAAGTTTTAGAGTTTATCTTCTTCCCGCAAATAAGGAGGCCCACTTGAAATGTAATTCTTCACAGCAAAAAACAGCTTTCGATCTAACTCTTTAAAGGCAGCACCCACGGAAATCCTCATTTTCGAGGTGAGTCGTTCTCCGTGTGGTCGGCTGCCAGACAATCACAATGGTAACTTAAACACAGAAAAAAGCGGCCTTTCTGTGGAGATACTGCCGTGGACACAGAGCCGAGCGTGGCCAATTTGGTGTCCGCCACGCCAGTTAACGCTATTGATTCGGCATGGTACGAGTGGTCTAGCCTAATGTATCATGTTGTATAAGGAATATTGTACAGTGTAGGGTATGGAATGCACACCATCCACAGGAATTCGTGACGATACGCGCGTATACCCTCAGCGGAAAACTCGTCCGCGCTGTGGACGCATAGGGAACAGCGACGTCATTTCTCGTCTCCCGGCGTGTTTCACGCTGTTTCATCGCTGCCTATGAGTTCACCGTCCCTGAAAACCTTGAAATTCAGCGAAATCTCCAACACGAAAATTTCCGTGGGTGCTGCCTTTAACACAAAGAGCGGGCTCGATTTTTTCTGAGATTCTTCAAGAAGTTCATTCTGCCATGTTCTCTTTGTCAATAGAGGGACAGGTAATACATAAGTATGTATCCAGGCTATTCTACTTTTTAATTACTACATATATGTACATATATGCATTGCACAAAAAACATAATCGAGTCACTCCTGGCTTCAAGGCAGTTACTAGTTGCCTGCGATTTTTAGTGTACTATGTTGAATTCTGAAGATTGTATCTATAGATTAACGTGATATAGCCACGTAAAAATAAATAAAACTGGACAGCTGAGCCTAAATCGCAGGTGCCAATAGATCGCTCGATCGCTTCCCGTTCCTCCACCTTGAGTTGGAACTCCTCCCTACGGCATACAATATTCCAGACTAGACACCATCAGGCTGCTATTTGTGTTCGTAGATGATTCGTTTGGGAAAAGTTCACAAGTTTTTAAAGTCAGGACTTGGATGAGACCTCCAGCTGGCGAAGGAACTACATATGTAAAACTAGAACCAACTGGCTTAACTCTTCACCCAATACAGGGGGACACAATTTATATTTTGAGTGCTCTACAATTTTTAAGAATTGTACAGCGTTTGCTCGAACATTTCGAATATTTTATTTCTCCGCCAGAAATACATGCTTCGTACGGGCTTCTTCACTGCCAAGTTAAGACAGCTCCCACGTTTATCACAGATGACATCGAATTTTTTCATGAAGTTTTTGTTTTGGAACAGTTGACTTTGGAAATCACTTTTCAAGAAGCCTACGGTTACGATAACCTTTCCTGTAAAAAAACTTTTCCACAAAATCTACATGGAGAGATTCGGGGTTCAGATTTGCTTTATTTTTTTTATTTGTTGTGGAACAAGATGTGCTTTTTTAGCGGCTTCAACCGTTTCTCAAATGGAAATTATCAAATAGAATTACGGGAGAGGAATTCTGTAGCTATTCTATGCTACCTGTGCAAGCAAATTTCACCTAATTTGCATTTGAGAAATTTTACTATATAAAGACTGGGAAGGGTTCAGATTTTGCTAGTTTACTAGGAAACAGGACAGTAATCAGTGGTTTCATTCTCTTGTACTTCCCTAGTCAGCGGAATTTCTTTTCAAGCGAACACTCGTTTCATGCGTAAAAGAGGTCAGGGGTCATTTATTATCATTTATCATTCATCCTGGATTGGAAGTTGTACTGATATTTCATACTAAAATCTTGTATCTTGCAGATTCCAAGAATATTGATAATGCTCAGAAGTGATGGATTATATTCTCATTCTCCCAACAAATTTTTTTATCCGTAGAATAGCTCAGCTTTATCTGATCAACCTAATTAGTTTATTCTTATCATCTTCCTGAATTTAGAACAGAAACTATAAGAAATACGTACGTCAGCAATTCACACTCCAACGAAGGTACATAAGGACCGTTGAAAGAGTTCATAAGAGGTTTTTCTTTCTTCCTAGGAGGTCTTGGAAATTATCCTAGTAGATCTAGTTACCCAGCTCTTCTTGACAACAGGACCTGGTAGAACATTTTATTTGTGATTGTTGATCCATCTTAGTATGGCTTTATGCCTGTTTTGTATCGCTCCAGTCTGCGCTGATAGTGTACCTTTGTGTTTACAAAGAGCGAAAAGTGATAGTAGGCCAACTGCTCCTTTCTCTCCTTGTCTAGCCATTATCAAAGCAAATATACTTTGTCCACAAAGCTGTCCGAATATCCAGCCGAGATTGATTGAACGAGGGAAAACCAAAGTTTGAATGATTATAGTTTGGAAACGTTCCAGTTCCCAATGGATACTCTGTTGGGAATCGTATCGAACATCTATACGAGGAGGTTTGAGGAGGATTTTCTGGATCGGGTCAATTACCAGTTCACTGCGTATTTGTTTGCTTTTGGCAGCATTATTATCACATCAAAGGTGAGCATATTCGACCCATTTGGTATGTTTACTCAAAAAGAAAAACAATATTTTCAGCTCTACATGGGGCGACCCATCGTCTGCTGGACTCCTGCTGAGTTTAGAGGCGGTAAGTTGGAAATTATAAGCTTTGTACATTAAAAAAATTGGGTATAGGGTAATTCTTGAGGATTATTGCTCATTTATCAAAACTCATGTTTTTTTTTGTTTCCATCTGTGAGAAAAAATATCCAATCTTATTCGGTCTGACTACGCTATGATCAAGAAAATCGCTTAAGTGGATGTATGTAATGGGAATCCAAATATTAGGTTGTTGCGAAAATAATTGCCATTTCACGGTATGCTTGGAAAAAACTTTTTTTCTTGCCCAATTCAACAACTTCAAGCCAACTTGTGCTAGCTCCTGGTAGGGTTTGTTCCGCTCTTTCAGATGCTTCTTCAATAATCTCGCTAGCTCTTCCCTGGACTTTTTATAGGGCCGCGAAAAATGGTGAGCCGACGCGATTTTCGAGTGATCATGTTGTATGAGTTCAAACTCAGCCACTCTGCAGCGGAAGCAGCTCGTAATATAGCGCTTATTTTTGCCACGGACTCTCCTTCCGAAGGGACAGTGAGGTGCTGGTTCGCAAAAATCTCTCCCGGCGATTTTGATCTTGAAGATAAACCCGGTCGTGGTCGAAGGATGTGGCTGGACGATCAAGCACTGAGAGCAGCGGTGGAAACGAAACCCGATACTACTACTCGTACGTTGGCGGCAGGCCTGGGGGTTCACTATGCTACAGTTTCAAAACATTTGGCCTCCATCATGGTGAGAAAAATGCGAAAGTGGACACCCCGTGATCTGACCGATGACCAGCAATCCACCCGCTACGGGATCTGTTCTAACCTCCTCGTTCGCCAGCAAAACGAGCCATTTCTTGACCGTTTAATAACTGTATATGAAAAATGGCTCCTATTTGATGATAAGAAACGTGGTTATGTATGGGTAGACAAGTTCTCTACCCC
>JARK01001541.1:325868-336745 GCA_000688135.1 Ancylostoma ceylanicum
AAAACCCTAATTTCCCCCAACCCCCCCCCCCCCCCCTCCACCCACTTTCTGCTTCCGCCACTATCAGGTATTGATCAGGAATGTGCCTAATAAATAACTGGTTTTCCTAAACTGTTTATTTTCCGTAGCTGCCGTAGTTCGTAAATCGTAAATTGTCTCCCTGCGATAGCTCAGCACTTTCTTCAAAAGAAACCTGAAAATATCGCTACTGAGCTTCTTTTGGTACTTCATGGGGACCTTTGACAGAGAACTTCTTCAAAGAAATCTCAAAAATGTATTTGTTGTGAGCCACCCACTGAGTTTCAATAATGAAAACCGTGACTGAAGCCATGCGAAATCGCTCTTGGTAATGGTGCGTAACAAAAGCGCTTTGGCTATATTTCTTGTCCTCTCTGGTAATAATCTGACGGAAATGAGATGACATACGAATGACAGACTTCTCAGATGAAGGTCTCAAGCACACTCTTTGTAAGATTTGCAACACGAACTAGGACAAGGTTCTGTATGAGGAAGAATTCTCTCTTCCTGTGGTAACCTTGGTCGAGTTTTTCGAAGAGTAGCTGGCTGTCAGGCATACCTTTTGGCCGATACTGTGACTTCCTCTTTATACGTGCCGCTGCTGCATTCCTGGAACACCGCACCAGACCCGCTGGACTGGTTTCTTTCAGTGGTGGTGGAGTATTGTCTATGTTGGCACTTCTGCTTGAGCCGACGCCCCCGCTACTTTTTGTCGAGTTCCTCCTCAAACCATAGGAAAACCTCAACCTGCGACAGGGTTTGACGTAGAAACTAGGCCATAAACTGACTCAGTTCTGGAATTTCTCATTTTCCCATATTCTAATCATCAGTTGCGCTTTCTGGAAAGTTCTAGACCATTCTGTAGGTTCTGATTTCCTGTACAATCCATAGTGTGTATTTTTTCTGTGTTCTCTGGTTTCTGTTAAAAT
Organism: Ancylostoma ceylanicum; assembly: GCA_000688135.1. Lineage (NCBI taxonomy): Eukaryota > Metazoa > Nematoda > Chromadorea > Rhabditida > Ancylostomatidae > Ancylostoma > Ancylostoma ceylanicum. The sequence continues at coordinate 326,816 of JARK01001541.1, forward strand.
TTTGCCTCCATATCATCACTGCCACTAGAATACAAGTAAAAAATTGATTGATGAGGAGAATATTCCGCACCACTGTCCTTTTACATATTTCATTGTGTTATCGCCTGGTTCCGTATTACTCTTGGATGTCAACAGAAGTTCCACTCCACATATGTAGAAAATTTTTCGGAAAACCATTCCGAAAAGGGTTACGATGCCCAGGAGTCTTGAACCCAGAAATCCTGGATCATTCTGAACCGGATCAAAGATCGTTATCCTAGAAAGTCCTTTTTCTTTCAACCATTTTCATCTCACTTTCCGCTGTTTCCAAACAGTCATTCATTTTCTCTCAGCATCCTGTTTTTCAACCGAAACTCGTATTCAAATCCTCAATTTCTCCCTGCTTTGAGTCCTAAATATGACTGCAGAACTTAATGTTTAAATTTAATACTATTTGCAGCGTCATGGTTCGCGGTGTAGTGACAATGGAGCGGGTGGAGACGTTCTCCGCCGCTCATCGCCTCCACTCCAATCAGCTGAGCGAAGAGGAGAATCAGAGGGTCTACGGGAAGTGCAACAACCCCAACGGACATGGTCATAACTACGTCTGGAAGGTGCTATTCCATATCAGAGCTAATTCTGCAGAATGTCTTTGAAATCTGGGTTTAGGTTAAACTGCGTGGCATTCCTGATCCTGAAACGGGTATGGTCTACGATCTGGCAGAGCTGAAGAAGGATATGAAGACAGTTCTAGACACTGTAGACCATAAGAACCTCGATAAAGACGTGGAGTGGTTTCAGGTAGGTGTTTGCATCTGGCATTATTCTACAAGAAATTCCTCCGTTGTTTGTGCCGAATCGGCTCATTAGACCAGAAGGTGTTGCCTACCTCCGGCTTTTTTCAAACAGTAATATAAGCCCTTCACTTTGGCCTCGAATTAGCGACGGGTGTGTACATTTTCATCATCGTTTATATTTTCATAACCTTTTTTGGTTGCTCAAGTTAGTCATCTTTGTAATATTCACCTAAAAACCTAAACAGCACTGGTCCTTCCAATGAGGTACTATTGGAAATTCCTCGTAATAAAAACACGTATTGGGATTCCTTCAAGAATACACTCGGATCTCCTAGGTCATTTGTTATTGCTGTTTTCTGTTTGCACAGATGAAAACTTTTCCGCTTCTGAAATGAAATTCTGACCAGCCGCCAAGTCCAAATCAGCGATAAATATTGTTGGAAGTAGAACTATAATAGTAAACTTCTCTACCGCAAATCGGTGAAAACTATCAATGAGGTTAATTAAATTTTCCGGATGAATAATTTCATGAGAATTTCATGAGTTGAAGAGAGCAGAGTATGTTCTGTTGGCTTGAAAACCAGGAATTGAATTTCTCGAATTCTAGCTTAAGGTTGAAATTACAATTTAGCTATTCGAAGTAATTAGCATTCGTCTTTACCAAATTCAGGATCTCCAAATTCGGTTCTGTCTTCTGCTCATTCCTCTTTCATTGATGCTATCTGACAATTTTATTCGAAAACTGATACTTTTTTTTACTTCTTCCCTTGTACCTTTCTTTTAGCTCTTTCATTCCCTAATCTCTGATTGGCAATTGGGAAAATCAGAAAGAAAGAAAAAGTCATATATAAAAAAGGATATGGATAAAGTGGTCGGCGTTGATCGATCTCGTCACGATAGATGCGCCACGCATTCGACTTCATCTGATCATCGTAGAGGCGTTGAATGCGTATGTGCCCTATAGAGTGACTTGCGGGGGGCATCCGATGAACCAAGTCAGTGCTTCATCCTCCCAGACTCCTCTGGTACCAATTTACCGACCCCGGAGGGATGGATGGCTTGGTTGGCCACGGGCGCGATCGAACCATCGACCATGTGCGTGCGCAGCGAGCCTCTTACCACTGCGCCACACGCGCCATATATCCTTTATATATAATACCTTTTTGAATAAATGTATGTATCCTCTTTTTGCCTAAAAGCAGCACCCACTGAAATTTCAGTGTCAGGGATTCTGATGGTTTTGGGCACTTAGCAATGGTGTCAACAATTCTACAACAATGATTCGATTGCTTTTGTGAGCTTCGGGCAAGGTTGGCAACTAGTTTATTTTGGCTTACGTTTCGGCGAATCGCCGTCTTCAGAGCCTGAAATGGGCGATTCGATAAGCTAACTATCCGGTCAAATCTCTACAATACCACACAAACGAAACGCTAAGCCTCGTTTTCAATCAAGAAGCTAGCTGCTGGACCACCAAACGCTCACCACTTCGATGTCACTGGAGTGACGTGATGACTGGAACGACCGCTAACTGTCCACTAGAGCGGATGACTTAGGCGTACTCTATTGGATCAGAAGAGCAGTCCCAGATATGGCGCAAGTTCCCGTGTGATTGAGAGGCATTCTTCCTTGCGATTCATTTTTGGACTTTCAATTAATTCTACAACAGTTACACCGTCGTGGCTATCAGCGTTCGCAAGCAATGAGGGACTGAACGTACTTCAATATTTCAACAGGATGAGTAGTAGCATAAAAGATATGAGTGTTTTTTTTCACAAACTTCCCCTTACTTTATCTCAGGAAACTTAAAAACCGTGTTTTGCATGAGATTGAAAGAGGCAAATCCCACGATTAAGACATGCGTGCTCATGCAAAACACGGTTTTTTAATCAATAGTTCTATACCAGCAATGGTAAATCCATGCAAAGCCCATGCATACCCATGCAAAACCCATGCAGACACCATGCAGAACCCACACATGGAACGAGAAAATCGTCGGTTTTTCGTGTTTTACATCGGATTTGCATCGGATTTCGGAGACGCATGGGTTCTGCATGGGTTTTGCATGAATTCGACCATTGCTGCTATAGAACTATTGATTAAAACTCTCACGTCTTGATGGTGGGACTTGCATCTTTCAATCTCATGCAAAACATGGTTTTTAAGCTTCCTGAGATGATAAACTTGCTTCCATTCCAATCTCCCCTCATTTTAACCCCAGGCAACTCTGCCAAATTTTCCACCGGGAAAAACGGTGGCAACGAAAATCGCTTTCTTCGTAGGACTTGCGAAAATCGATCACAGCGTTCGTCTTCACTATACATAGTCCTAAACCTGGGAATACAGAAAAATCTGAGGGAGCAAAATTTGCATGGGTGCTGCCTTTAATGTTGCCTTGCTCCGTACATTCGCGTGTGGTTTATACTTATTATCGAATAATGCTTTAGATATACCCGATTTCAAGGAAAAATCAGAATGATATTAAAATTCGGATTCCCGAAGAAATAGAGAAGTGCTAGCAACGACGAAGAAAGAAACTTGAGAACTTATTCTAGAGAGAAGGTTGAAGCCCTTCTTTTTTTTAGCATTCGATTTCCTTCGATCCTGAATTTTTAACTGAATTATCTAAGTCATTCGATTCTTTCTTTCGATTATTTCTATACGGCCCTAAGTGAGAAAAATTACCTTGAAATCATATCTTAGTTAGGTATGTGCTACGCCAAAACAGCGCTTCGCTCTCTCCTCCTCTCGTTTTACTTCTCTATGTTTCCTGGCAGTACCTCATCTACAATTTCGAACCTGTTAAAAGCCAATCATATTTTTTGTACTGTATGTTTTGCTTTACTATCACTCCGAATTTGCTATACTGTACTAAAACAGTTATGGACGCATTATAAGAACGTGAAATAAAGAACTGCGAGCGCTTTATATCCATCTGTAGGCATGAAGCGTTGAATCAGCAGAAAAAGCGCCATAATCTTTGATGCATTACTGCAGAAAACTCTCTATGCGTCTCTCATAAAACCTATAAATCACTACTATCTCGGATTTCCTCCGCAAAAAAGCCAATACCCTGCGTTTCAGCATCACGTTAGCACGTCGGAGAACGTGGCGATCTACCTCTGGGAGAAGTTGCGTGTACAGATGAAGAAGCCGAAGCTGCTCTACAAAGTCACCGTTGAGGAGACTCCGAAGAATATATTCACCTATAAGGGAGAAATTTAGAAATTCTATTATGTTGTAGTGTCTGCAAGGATTTACATATCCGTGACTTTGTAAATATGATAAGCATATTGTTGATAAAATTTTTGAAATAAAATCTCCTGAAAACTCAAACATTATCAACAAATCTCGGTTCGTTTAGAAAATAAGCGGAGTACATAATGCCTTCTTCCATTATCAAGATATGCATATGGTGAGAACTCATTGAAAACAGACGCATAGATGTGTCACCGGCTGATTGGACCGGTCAGGATTTCTTTCCTTCCTTAGGGACTTAAAGGCCATTTGGGTACTGGAAATCTGTCCACTTTTTGACGCAGCCGTTATCGTTCGCAACAGGCAGCACATTTTCATCCTGTTATAAATTTTATTGGTCTCTAAATCCGCTCTAAATGCACGGGACAGGCATCATATTGTGAGAATCACGAGGAACTGGTTATGGTGGGACTAAAATCATGGAGGGGGAATCCATAATCCATAAAAAATAAGTGAAAAACACGGGTGAGTAGCTGTAGCGGAAGGAATTGAAATTTTTGAGGAAAAAGCAGGAAAAGCTATTTTTCCATGACTTGTTTAATCTCGATGGACCCATAAATTTGACGTAACCAAAACAAAGAGCTGCAGACGAGGATAGGTGTCAAGCACAGGGTCCAGGATCAGTGACAGTGCTTGAACATGCCGCCGTTCTCGATGAACGCATGCTGTTTGGACAGGTGCATGCTACTAGACAATGTGTGCACGAATTTCGACCGATGAAGCGGTGGTCAATACGATCTATGGCTATGCGGCTCACCATATTGTTGTATCTATTTCTACCTGTTATAGGACAACTAGGTATGTATCCCTCTGTGGGTCTTTATCATGATAAAACTGTGATCTCATGCCTATCACTGTCCCTGTGGCTGATTACTCGAAGTTTTCCTCTTTTTCAAGGGTGAATAAGGGTTTGAATATGAAGAGGCTGTCATTGTCTCACATCGTTGTCAACACAATTTAGACAATGGACTCAGTATTGATTTTTTTGTCATCGATTCAAGGCCAATTTTTGTTTTTTTTTCACTCAGGCCACACTTCGAAGGTATGTACCTCCTCGAGTTACCTGGATATTCGGTACTTTTACTAACTCATATTTGAAGGATTTTAAACAGGATCCATTAACAACGATAACTGCCATCTAGTTAAGGTTGTATCTATGCGGGAGGGCATAAATAAAACACTGTATATCACCCGAACAATGGCAAGAGAGGCCAACATCTACCACAACTTTCCGGCTCCTTCACAGTCCTCAGTTCTGGTCATACCCTTTGTGATGACTCATTCGAGCTATACTTGAGCATAGCAAGGGTACTACAGCTTACTCGAGCATAGCAAGGGTAATCGCAAAAAAAAACTTTTATTTGGATTTTGGTAGCCACTCAACTTCTTCACCACGTCTCTCAGGGAAACTTGTATAGGACTCTCTCCTGGGCTTCGATTGATGCATGGCTAGTTTGTGAAGTTGGAGTTGTGCGGATTTCAATTTTTTGCCGTCTTTGCAATCACCTGCATCACCTGTACCCTTCCCGACTATGCAGATCTTCAGCAGAGCCAAGCAGGAGCCCATATTACTTTCCTTCTATGGCTATGTCAGTTATCCAGTGTTTTCTCTAGAAATACAAAGAGAACCGTATCACTTTCTAAAGGACTTTGTAAAAAAAAGTCTTACAATCGGATGGGCAGGCATCCTGCTGTAGGATTAAAATTCCGTAAAATCCCGTCGTAGCGTATGTTGCCCAATGCTCGTCGTTAAAGGCAGCATCTCAATTCTGGCACACTAGATCTAACTCAACTTTGCGCAATGTGCATTCAATGGTGGACGGTGGGTGAAATTCTCGCTTGCCCTTACTTCCGTTGAGCTTGTTACTCCTAAATGACACTCCTGGCATTCTCATCCTGCTTGTGCGATTCGCTGGTATCTTTATCGTACTCAAAGTATGTAGAACCATAGCGTTTAAGAGGGAGAAATACGCAGAACACGAATATCACAACCATTTTGCACGAAAATATCAATTTATCGACACTTCCACATCTGCACGTTGGGCAATGAGGACATGCTTGCCAGAATTCCTGAGTGCGCTGAACACGAATATGGCAACCGTTCTGGACCTCTTTATCGATTTGTCGTTTCATTGATTTTTCGCTGTTTTCGTATATGAGTGTTTGAAGACCTGCGCACTGGGGCTCCTCGACATACCAAACATCCGTATGACAATGATTTTGCGTGAAATGTCGATTTATTGATTTCATCGTTTTTTCTCATTTTTGCTCAGGGCTTAGTAGGGAGATGATTACAGGGGTTTCCCAATACGTCAAACACAAATATGAGAACCTTTTTCGGCTTAAATACATGTTTATTGATTTGTCAGTTTTCCTCGATTTTTAACCAGGCGTTGGCAAAGACATGCAGTCCTCAAAAAGATGGACGAAATCTCTGATTTGGGGCATGCTCTCACCACATCTCTCGTTTCGCTGCGATTCTGCATCCAAAGAATCCGTCTATCTTTTCGACGAGAACTATCAGCTAGGGTTTTTGAACACGCTGAGCATGAGATTTCGTAAGGGAATGCCGAGTTATTAGTTCCACAGACTTCTTTTTGCTCATGACAAGTGATATGAGTATTTGCACTAGCGATTACCGAACACGCAGACTGCGAATGTGGCAAGAATTTTCTGTAAAATCATCTTCGAAACAACTTTACTGATTTTCTCTTTGACGGGTCAGTGGAACAAAGTTCACCCTGGTTTAGTAAGCATGCTGGTCCCCAGATGAGTATTCTGGATAGTATTTTCAATATTGGAAATTTTCGTGGTCGAGGTTAAATCTTCTTCTTCCTAGCCATGTTCCCTAGAGCAGGGGTCGGCGTTTCTCGTGTATTGCGCCATTTTCCTCGCTAGAAACATACGTACGATAGAGGTGAGACAGGGGTCAAAAAAGTGAAGGTTGTTCGGCCGAAAAGTGAAGGTTGTTCCGCAACCAAAGCTTCAATGGTGCTGAGGAAGCGCTCACCAAAGTGAACGATAACATATACTAGAGAGTGAAAGCTCTTCCAAATATGGATTCAACCGAAACTGTTTTAATATTGCCCAGAAAATGAACAGAAGACCGTTTGTTCGAAGATGGAATGCCGAAGCTGAGATTTGCGCCGGCTCCCTACTTTCGTGCCGGGACCAGCGCGCAGCCTAACGTAGAAAATGCCCCAGCTCGATTTTTGCTAAATATTTGGGTAGTTTCACAGAACTGTATATTGCGCAGTTGTCAGCGACGTTCTTCATAAAATTCCCTACAAGATGACATCAAGAGCGACAAATTTCACCAAAAATCCAGGGAGAAATCAATTTTTAAATCCTAGACGGGGGATTTGCGTCCTTCGAAATTTCTCACCAATTTTGAGAAATCGTGAATCGCGCAGTTGTCTATTCAAATTGCGACATCATTGCGCATGCAATGCCCAATGAAGCAGATGCCTTTATCTGAAACTGGCTCAGAAAATGGGTCATGTATGAAAACGCTTTTTTACTTTATATTTCTTTCAGATTGAAAATTCAGAAGTTGCGCAGTTGTCAGCTGCCGAGCCCGTAAGATTCCGAGCAGAATGGTATATAACACTTGATACTTCCTTTCACGCTGGGCTGAAAAAGCCTGCCTGAGCCAAATACCCCGTGTAGCTCAGGGGGGTTAGCGAGAGAGCACACAATATGGGAGGGCGCCAGAAGCGAGGGTGAGCCAGACGGGGTATTTGGCTCACCCTGGTTTCTCCGTCGGGAGTGAACGAAATTATCAAGTGTTATATATCATTCTGCTCAGAATTTCATTCTCAATTCAAGCTGACAACTGCGCAACATCCAGTTCCTTCAAATAAGCAAGATAATCCTCTTTCCACCTTTTCACGAATTTCTCAGCCATTTTGAGTTGCCCCTCTGTGATCTTGCTATCATCTAGTCCTCAATAACGCTGGCAAGAAGTCTGACAACTGCGCAAAGCTTAATTTTCCAAATAAAGAACGATATTGTCGGTCAAACCGTAATTTTGCCGCAAATCCCCACTAATTTTATGGAAACTTTTTCTCGAAAGGAATTAACCGGCCATGTTTGAGCTTCGGCTTTTCTGAGACTGTATTGTGTGAGGAATTTGAGCCACAACTGAGCATTTCATGAAAACATGCTTTGCCCGAATTACAATGCATAGTTTCATTCCCTTTTTTGGTCCGGTACTGTGTCCCGGACCCATCTTATCCTCTTCGCCATAGGTGAAGGTTCCCCATCCGGGCACCATCAAAAGTGATGGTGGCCTGAGACACGTCTCAGGCTATCGGACGTATGGCTAGAAAGCGTCTTCGTCTGTGAGCTTCAATAAAAGCATGTCTTTCTCTATCCTATCCAGCCATCGAATTTTGGTCTTCCTCTTGGTCTACGTCCGTCCACGGTGATATTCATAGCTGATTTGGAGACCGATTTCTCGTCACTTTTCAAAACGTGGCTGTACCAACGTATGTAACTGAGTCTCACGCATCTATGCCACGATTGGAGCTACTCCCAACATCGCACTCTCATATCGAGGTTCACTAACTAGGTGGAATGAAAGATAGGAGTGAAGTAATAAATGAAAGTAGATTCGTAGACCTATAAGGATATGCAGTTCCCTTAGTCCATCAGCACTAGTTCCTGAATCAGTTAGGTTGTAAAAATCTTAGGCATTTTCCGAATTTCAGTAAACAAGCCTGTGATAGTATGACCTTTCGAGTTCTGTAAAATACTCGCAGGCACAACTATGAACAATTTTTCACCGAATTGTTGTATAAACACTTACCAATCCTTATTTTCAAGAAATCAAGCTATGCTGTGGAGGAGACAGCTTCAACTGCCGCTCCTACGAATCTGTCGACGATCTCTATGGAATGGCCTGCTGTGGGCTTACTCCTTACAATAACTATACCCAGTTATGTTGCAATGGAGTAGTAAGGTATGGGGTAAATTTATTGCTCTTGCGACAGTCAATTTTTCAAGGTATAGCTTCCAGGGAGAAAAATCGTGGTGGCAGGTATGCTGACTCGTGTTGTGGGACGGAGGCATTGAGGCCCGACCAGACATGCTGTAGCGGAACTGTAAGTGATGTGAATCCTTGGTTGGGATAGGTTCTCCATTCTGATCTCTGTGTAGGTACATAACGTCGTCGATGGCGACTGCTGTGGAAGTGCCGTCTATTTCAAGGGAGAGGGCACGTTTCTGTGCTGTAACGACAACCTGGCCAGGTGAGATCGGGTTCAGAGGGTGACTGGCAAATTTCTAATCCACTGCACGTTCAGGAAAGTAGCTCCTACGGATATGTGCTGTGGATCCACAGTTTACGACGGCGGACGACAGCAGATCTGCTGTGGCGACAGGGTAACGAGCAATTTTTTTTTCGTGAAACTCCAGAAAATAAACCGGAGGCGTTCAGGTATCCGACATGAGCCAAGCGGACGCCTGTTGCACCCGGAACAACGGCAGCGAAGTGGAATTTCATTCGAGCAACGAATTTTGCTGCAATGGAGCCGTACGAAAAGGCATGGATCTGTTCTGTTGTTATCTACGAATCAACGGAGAGTTAGTGGCAGAATCGTATAACAACAACACGCACTGCTGTCGGTACCCGTTCGATATTATCTACCCGAAGCTTGGTGGAGACTGTCTGAGTCATCTGAGGCCCTCCTTGCCTACTGTATGATGTTTTTCTTTTGTAAATTACGTGCACTTAAGCTTGTTCTCAGATGAAGATCTTGTTTTCTTGTTAAGTAAAGTTCTGCTTACTTGTAGATTCCCTATAGCAAAGACTCATGAAGTCCAAGATTTACTTGAGTAAAGGTTAAAATGGCGTCACCTTCAGGAACAGCAACCCTCCCCCCCCCCCCCCCCCCCC
>JARK01001541.1:337202-359301 GCA_000688135.1 Ancylostoma ceylanicum
CCCAAGCTTAAGCCTAAGCCTAAGCCTAAGCCTAAGCCCAGCTGGGTGCCAAAACGGCGGAGACCCCATTTTTTCCCCCCCCCCCCCCCCCCCCCCTCTCGCTCACTTTCTGCGTCCACCATTCCAGCAACATAACAGCAATAACATAGAACCCCCAAAAAAAGTTTTCTGATCTCATTTGAAACTTATTCCACGTAAACCTTGTTGACAACCTGCTCTCGCCATTTATCGTCGGCAACTTGTCAGCCCAAAGCTCGTCGATAACTTTCGAAGAGGTCGGCCGTTGGCTTTGCAGATTGTCGACAAGCTTTGGGCTGACAAGAAAGGGCGAGAAACAAGTTGTGAACAAGTTTATGGGCAGAGCAAGTTTCAGATGCGATCAGACAATCTGTTCTGCAGGACCTGGAAAAATGCCAAACATTTTCTAATGAGAAAGAAAATGCAAATTAATCGTGGCCGTCGCCATGCCTCCTGTCATATTTAAGCCCTTTTCATCAAACTTATTCTCGAACCTTCATGTCCTTCCTTACCTACTCGAAATGTATCCGATGTCAGAATACGATAGGTTCGACATTGGACTGTATTTTCAAAAACAAAGGAAGCGTCTCGTTATGGAGATTTCATTATCGGTGTACGTATACGATTTTACGAGCAAAATGACCCCTAGATTTACAAGTGTAACATTTACAACAAAAACAATTATTGGGAGAGAATGGCCCTTCTCAAGCAGCACACAGGTAAATGTCGGTGCAGATCTGCTCTGGTGGATCGTGTTCCTGAAATGGAAGTACTTAGAATTGTCGAAATTTCAAAAGTTCCACTTTCTAGTTAAAAGTATTCTAAGTATCAGAGCTTCAGTTCTGTTTGGATCCTATCTTTTCCTAAAATAAGGCATAAAGCAGAGCTCGAAAATGGTGTTTTCGTGACGTTGGCAAGAAAAATCATTTCGAAGGAGGGATTGTGGTGCGACACGTCATTCAAGCTTTCGTTCACACTTCACCAACGGTGAAGGCAGTTGGTGAAGGAAAGATGAATATCGACGGATGGAGCGAACAAAATGGTCGGAATTTTCTCCGCTTCAGAGTTCAGACTTCATACGCGTCTAAAGTAGAATAATACGATATAGTGCGTTCCGTACGCGACGATAGCTGAGTATTTGTGTACAAAATGGCAACTTGGACGTCTCTCTACGCTAAACGCAAGCAAGCCAGAATCGTCAACACGGCGCATCGTACTGTGTGACGCCGCGGAAGCATGGTTTTTGTTAAAAGCTGGTTTTATCATTGTGGGATGCGTCTATGTATACTACGAACGTTTATTTAAAACAAAACTAGTGTACATATCACAACAATTCCAAGAGGCGCTCTTATACCGTTGCATGAATGTTTTTGGATTACGGTAACATTTTCGGGCTGCAATATCACGTCGCAGCCACGGAATTTCTCTTTGTCTCTAATTTCTCCAGGACTATTGTCCCTGGTGGAACACACTATAACAAGACATTCCATTGAGGAAAACAGGGAAGCGGGCACAAAGGTCAAAGTGCTTGTTGACCGCTCTATCAAACATCGTGGGTATCAAAAAGTTTCCGGCCTAGACTACTTCCAAAAGGTCTACAAAGACGAAATCTTGTTCTGACCAATAATAGGTCCCTCTAGCACCAATACACTAAGCTTGATATGAAGACGGGTGCGCCGTTTAGAAGCACGATGATTACGCTTTATTTATAGTGCGTCGGAGTCCGATCTGGTCGGATAACAAAATATGCGTATCGATCCCCGTCGGTCGGATTCCGACGAGGATCGATCCGTATCATTTGTTATACGACCGGATCGGACCCCGATGCACTATGGATAAAGCTTTAGACTAGAAATGGTTAGGCCACCATGGTTAGGCTAGAAAAAAACGCCACTATTTTCGAATTTTTCGACTTGAGAAGATGAAATTTGGGAAAATGCCTTGAGCGACTTTGGGGTACATGAACACTGCCAAAGTTTTGAGAAAAGAGATTAAAACAGGTCGAGGTAGGAAACTTTTTGATGCACCTCCACACAACGGGAAGGGTCGATAGTTTACTCGCCAGTGGCAGAATTAGCTATCCTGGCGAGCCTGTTCCCACCGCTTTTTTCTCAGTTTCTTTCCATTTTCGATAATGATTATAGTTACAGCTATAACATGATAATCATTTCCAGATAGATTTCCGCTTAATTATAGGATTTGTCAAGAGAAGAAAACGAAAATCACTGGGGTCAAGAAACTGCTGAAGGACAAATTTCAGAAAATCCTAATTCACACTAATTTTCTGAACCAGGACTTCTTTCGCGCCAAGGACTGGGGGATTCCGCCGCGCATATGTATAGTCCTTCTCAAAAAGATAGACGGATTGCGCGAGCGGTTTCTTAGCGTCGCGGCTGCAGAATCGTGGCGGGATCTACTCGCCCTCTCACTTAGAGCATGCTCTCTCCGCGTCCCTCGTTCAGGTCCCGCAGCGATGGTGCAATCGCGCAATCAGTCTATCTTTTTGAGAAGGACTATATAGAGTATAAATCTCATTCGTTCTACAACTTTCAATGATTTTCCATCAGAAGAATACCAAGCCAGGTGTTCTACCACATTGTAAGCTCAGTCTCATTCTGACAGAAGCAAATTTAATGCGAGCTTACCTTGAGTTTCTCGATAATGTACTTGAGATTCTTTGATATTATTTTTTCACAGTATTCAACGAGGAACGATGGGACGTCATCGCGGCAGAATTCGTCGACAGCCTGAAAAGCAAAGAATCTCTTGAAGAATTTGCATTGGCCAGGGCGGACTCTTGCAGCGCCTTTGATCAGTCACCTACTAGAAAACCCCTTAACGATAACTAGAGCAGAAGAAATCTCGGAACAGGTTTTGTGGCACCATTGTACACGTTTCAGGTGATATAGGAGGATTTTAACAAAAAAAAAATCTGTCTGTAGTCTTATGTGTACCTCTTCGACGTCTCCTCCTTTCTCCAGCACTTCGTCTACTTTTTTGATAAGATTCTCGCACATTTCACATAGTGGCTTCTTTCTGTATGCTTCTGTCATCATGGCTGTTGCCAGGAGGACAGCCAGGACTACACCGGTCCTCATTTATCTGAAAAAAAAGGTAATACCACCAAGTTTAAGGAAAGTCAGAAATCTATGGTCAGCGTATAATTTAACACTAATTTAACACATAGCACTTCGATCAAAAAAATTAAGGAAGTCGTGTTCTAGGTTAGCTCAGACTTAATCTAGACGTCTATTATGGATAAAACAAGATAGAAAGGATTGTCCTGAGCTGAGGGCCCACTTCTGAGAAAGAGGAAACCAGGAACACCTGCTCGAACACGAAGACACAATGACGGCGGCCAGCATATTATCGGTGACACAGTGTTTATACTGACAGAGGTGAGTAATCCGATACTATGTGTTGATAAATATAGGTCGGCAATGATTGCGAAAGGCCGTGCCACGGCATTAGAGTTAACTTTTGTGGCAAAAGTGTTCTAATTTCTGGATACCATGATTAGATATGAAGCCGAAGACTGTCTAGACGAAGGGGGGGGGGGAGGATGGAACGACTTGAAGATTCTCCAATTTCCGCTAAAATAGTGAGAGTATAGTAGCATTTGTTTATTTGTGTATCTATATGCACTGTACAACGTACAACTTAATCTAAATATGTACAATGTGTTTGTTTAAGTGTATTCGTGAACATTTCATTCGCAGTTGAACTTTGACACATCCCCAGAAATCCGGGGAGGCCGACAAGAGATATTCCAAGCTTTCCTCGGACAAAGCTCATTTTTTGTTATTTTCACTTCCCCTGGAAGGGAATCGTCAGTTTTTCTCTAGAGCCGTTTTATGGTGACTTAAGCCCTTTAGTATCCGGCGGAAACTGGCTCTTATAAGAACTTTCTATAAAAAACGAAACGAAACGGCTCCTGCGTTGCATCGTTGCGACCACTTCACCTCTTTCAATGACTTTTTCGAGGGTTTCCTTGATGTATTCACATGAGCTAGACAGAACCAGACGACTAAGATCAACCATGGCCATTAGATATTTATCTGTTTACATAAATCAGCGCCCAGAGATGGACTAACAATGAGCTAATTCATACAAACCCATGAGACACACGATAGCAAGCTTACAATTTGAAATGAATTCGTTCCATGACTCGGGCTTTTCACTTGGGTGATGTGTTTTCATACATGCAAGTGTCATTTCAGTGCAATTAAGTGGCACAGTTGTGGCTTGTCTTTTTTCCAGAAGCGCAAAGCTTTGTGTAAACGGATCGCTGTTCCATGCTATCAGGTGTTAACATAAGTCCTTGCGCTTTTTTCAGTTGCGATTTTCTCGGTACCACTGCCACTTTTCAGCAAGAGTCCCATAACATTTGAAAGCTCTTTTCTTCTTTTCACTGAGCTAATGAATTACTTGATTTTCACGGTTAAGAAGAAGAACGCCGATTCGAGGAGAAAAACACCATTTCCTCCTTGTATTCAGTAGGTACCAAAAAAGCATCCGACACTGTCTGAATGTGGAAGCTCTCTAAAATATAGATGCGGAAGAACATTACCAGTGAAAGTGTTGGAGGACTAGATTGGCGATAGTGGCAAGGGTGGGGTCCGACGTTATCATGGGGCAAGATGGCTAGACTCGTGCGAATGGATTCTTTTAGCAGAATTACCTCAGTTATTTGGTAGCTTTGAGACCAGAAACGCAAGAACCAGAAACGAGTGCACTTGTCAAGTTTATTAAATTATTTATTCAAAATCTTAAACAACACAAAGATGTATATCAGTGCAGATCTTTTCCGGTGAATCGTGCTCCTGAAAAACAAAAGATATAAGCATTACATATTAACAACTCTGTTTTCGAAAATGAGCGGACACATGAAGCATTGACTACTCTTGAAAAACTAAATCGTTATTCACGTGTCTACATATGTACATATGTACGTGCTCACTCATGCTTTTCATTTTCCACCTCAGAAATTCATAAATTCGACAATACCTTCAGCTTCTCAAGGATGTACTTCAACTGTTGATCGATCTTCTCACAGTATTGTTTCAGGAAATCAGGGCAGTCACCTTCGCAGTATTCTTCTAGAGCCTGAAAACTTTTTCCGAAGAGAGAGAAGAGAGAGAGAAAAAGTAGGTTTTTAAGAAAAACATCAAACGATTTCCCCTCCTCCTATCACAGCACTAATAAAAAATTCGGCTTTAGGCAATACGTAAGTGGTTTAATAGAGAAGAAACTCGCTTCATGACTGGAAAGTAACTTGCCAAAAATCATACTCTAAATTTATTTACGCAGAGCATCCTTGGTAGTAATGTTTCCCACCATCTAGCTTGATTCGGTGTCATGGTCTGGAGAATCATCGGTGCAAATTTGTGATGAAGTTAAAGAACATATTGAGTTCACTTCCGGGGAACGTTTTAACGAATCGTCAGAGTGTTTAAAAATTAACCATGAAAAGCCATAAAATCAAAGGTAAATGCTATGTAGCTTAGGAGGAAGCTTCTTTTCTACGAAGACAAAGGAAAACCTACAAAGCTGACTGCTCACTAACCTTTTCCACGTCTTCTCCTCTCTCTAGAACATTGTCCAACTTCTCGATGACATCCTCGCACATCTCGCACAGAGGCTTCTTCCTCTTCTCGGCTATAGTCGAGGAGATGCAGACGATGACGGCGAGAAAGACTGCGGCTCTCATTATTCTGAACGAGGAAGTAACTGATGGTGGCGATCATCCCCACGAACACAGGCTTATTTGTGCACGCGGAAAGTTTGCGAGAGATTATGTATCTACTGTTCGCAAAGTGTAAATGATGATTCACATGGTGAATCACTGCGATAATTGCAGTGATGCTGAAATCTCTGTCCTTGGCGTAGACGTCTCTAACTTATGTTTATTACTAAACAAAGTAGAAAAGTGTAATAAGCCCCATTTCTGAAAGTCAAGTACGTGAATATTGCTGGCTATGGTTGTCGATGTTACTACTTTGGTCAGAAATCCATATCTCAGTTCTAAACTCTGCGTCAGGTAACATAAAGATGATGGTATGTGTTACATTTAATCTAGGGCCCCAAATGATAATGTAGTGCTAAATACAGCGATTTCTAATCGCCATTGCACCGCAAAGAACTACATACGCAGCGCAGCAGACCTCCTAACCGGTGTTGTTGACGGGTGTGGCCAAAATTGCCGCTTTAGGCGTTTGCAGGGCTAATTTCTCTATGTCTAAGCTCTACTCTTACTAACATGTTAGAGCTAATATAGGTCTGATCAGCAAAGCTCCATAACTACAGCGCACAGTTGGCCTACCGCGCTGCGTAGCTGATACGACGCGGTTTAGGTTTCAGCGGTGCCACAGCCATCGGCCATCATTGTGCAAAGTACTCTGAGTATTACTTCGACATGAATTTGATACAATCAGCTCAGAATAAAGAGGAACAATGAGGCTGCATTAGAAATCAAGGAAGGAACACGATTCTCAATGCTTCGAAGAAGAATAAGTAGTGAATAAGTGGTGGCTTGATCGAGACTACACTATACACCCTGAGAAGGCTATAAACACAGTCTGATACACCCACTTCAAAAGGATACCGTCCTCTTGGGTCAACATATTATTGCTCAAGACCTGATTGCTCATGAAGATATGACGTGGGAGGCTCCCTAAGTGCAGCTACGGAAAGAACACTGCGCTTCCGGAGCTACAATGGGTGTGAGCAGCGTGTACATTGTACTTAGGACCGAATAAAAATCGAATGATTGAGTAAATTTAATTATCAATTCAGAATCCCATCCAACAAAATCGATTTTTGAGAAGAAAAACAGAAGACCCTTGACCTCTTCTTATTCCTTAAAATAGGTATTTCTCCTTCCTTTCCGGAATTTCAACCTCTTCGGGATCGAGTTTTCGAATGCATGTATACATATCTATTGCATTATTGGTCCTACTGTGTTCACATAGAAGTGGCAAAGGACAGATCTAGACAAATTTATTCAAAAAAAGTTTTTACTCGTTTCGCTTCTGAAAGAAGGTACAGCATTCAACACACAATTAACACTAGCTACAATACATACAAGTTCCTCACAGCAAGAAATGACCCACTGGAATAGGGCCAAAATTGTAGTATTTACTCTACTTTAAATTTTCACGTGGAGATCCTTGAAAGGTTACACACATTGATCTTCTGATCTTTGTTGTTGTGCAAAAACACCAAGCTAACTCGGCTGAGCTTCTCATTCTTTCCCAGACACATTCAGTTCTCTCCCTTTTCTCAAATAGACTAGTGTCATCGCGCGCGGTTGATATCTCCATCGCTCTACCTACTCTTGTCTCTCTTCTTGTATTTGAATCACTTCCCATCCTATTTTCCATCCTCAACTTGTTCTCTATTTGACTCCTGATTCAAGCCACTTTTTTGCGAAGATTTTCTCCCCTTTATCCTCCATTTTTCTCATCTACGCGTTTCTTGTTCCCTTGCCATTTCTCTGCAAAATCGATTTGGTCAAATCATGCCTGCAAAATCTGGTCGCGCATCAAAGAAAACTGCCGTTTCTCAATCTCCTTCCATCACTAATACAAACGTAGCTTCCACTGTGGACGAGATGAGTGCTGATTTTACCCAGCTATCCTTCCCGGATCTGCTTGATACTATTCTTACTCGTTATTCGGATCCAATTTTGGTTAAACTGTTGATGGCATTGATAGGTAAGATCACTCCTGATACTGTAACTAAATTTGAATCAAGGATTGTAAATTTGGAGGCCGAGAAACGTGAACGCAGTGTAGTGATCGCTGGGTTAGAGGAGGCTCCTCCAAATAGTTCTGCATCCTTTCGTCAGAGTGATTTAGAGGAAAAAGTCACAAGAATACTGGACACACTCGACATTGAGTGTCGCCCAGTAGAACTTTATAGGATAGGAAAGTATGATTCTACCCGGACGAGGCTTGTCAAGCTGGTACTTCCAACTCGTCATCACTGGTCAATGCTGCTTGCCAAAGCCCGACTACTAAGATCAGAAGGATTTCCGGAAATTTTTATAAGAAAGAGCATGACTGAGGAGGAGCGCAGGAAAGATTACGAGCTCCGCCAAGAAGCCCGTGATAGAAACGCAGGTAAAAGAGGCAAAGAGTGGGTCGTCTACAAAGGGGAGTTGAGGCGTGTGTCTGAGCTCAGGGCAAGTCAGGGAAACTCCCACTGACGCATGGTGACCCTTCCACTTCTGTTTTGAAATGTTTTCTGCTGAATTCTCGTAGTACTCACAACAAACTCCACCATTTACATTCCTTTATATACGAAAAAAATCCTGATTTATTATTTGTGACCGAATCATGGTTCAATGCCAAAATCAATGATGCCGAGATCATCGCTGACACCCCCTACGTTTTGCATCGACTCGACCGGACTGATCGAAAAGGCGGCGGTGTTTTCTGTCTACTAAAAGAATCATTTCTCTCTACGAAGATTGAGTGTCGTAGTCTGTCCTCTGATATTCTACCAATTGATCTGATGACGCCTGCAAAAATCCGCCTTGTTCTCGTCTACAGACCCCCAAATAGCCGCAAAGAAGAAGATGATGATCTGATCGAGTGTCTGAGTTTTCTTTGTTCTACAAAAGACCCTGTAGTCATTCTAGGAGATTTCAACATCCATGTTGATTGGAGGAATCAACTTCCCAGAAATACATCTGCTAACAAGATATTACAGTTTTTTGTGGGTTCTGAGCTTAGACAATACGTTTCATTTCCTACCCGACTCCAATCTACTCTTGACCTCATTTTCTCCTCGGAAGGCGTGATCCAAGATGTCACTCGCCTACCACCCTTTGCCTCTTCTGATCACAATGTGATTTCCTTCTATATAAAATGCCATTCTCATACATTCCCTAATATTCCAATGCCTGATTACCGCAGGGCTGATTTTGACGGCTTAAATCTTCATTTTGGAAATGTTGACTGGTGGACATTATTCGCTGATTACACTTCAGTGGATGATGTCTACAAAAGATTCTGCAATGTCATCTACGAAGCATTAGGAAAATTTGTTCCCTTCTCATTTCAAAAAAGTTCCACTTTTCTTCGTTATCCTCCACATATCACTGCACTGCTTGCTCATAAGGAAAGATTATATAATTCCATCTCAAATCCTGGTCAAAGCAGCTTGTACAAAAAACTATGTGCAGATATCGATTTCCATATTCGCAAATTTCTAGCAAACAGAGAGCGACGTCTTGCCTCAAAAAAGAATATGAAACCGCTCTATGCTTACCTACGAAGCAGAAGCCAGTCGTTAGGAAAGATGAATACTCTGGTGGATAATCTTGGAAAAAGCTACATTAATGATCCACAAAAAGCTCTCGCATTAGGTGATTACTTTGCCAGCGTTTTTGCTGCAGAGACATCAACTCATTTACCGAACTATTCAGAACCTCCCGAGACCCACACCAGGTTAACAAACCTATATGTGCATCCTAGCCAAGTTTACAAGTATTTGAGAGCACTTACCCCATCTACTTCCACCACATTTGACGGAATCCCACAAATAGTCTATAAATGCTGTGCAGAGTCTCTCTTTCGTCCTCTCACCCACATTTTTAACATATCACTGCTCATGGGAGAGGTGCCGAAGTTATGGAAAGAATCAATAGTCACCGCTATACCAAAAAAGCCAAATGCATGCCTGCTCTCTGACTTTAGACCAATAAGCATCTCTCCACCACCTGTTAAAGTCTTGGAGAAAATCTTAAGATCTGAGCTTTTGGAATTGCTCCAAAAAAGTAGGATGATACCAGAGGAGCAGCATGGCTTTTTATCTGGAGCATCAACGACCACTTTGCTTGTTGACTGTCTCCATGATTGGGTCTGCTCCTTAAACAAGGGCGAAGCAGTGGACGTCATATATTTTGATTTGTCTAAGGCGTTCGATAGGGTGAACCACCGAAAATTATTAATGAAGCTAAAGAGTGTGGGCATTACTGGAAACCTACTCAACTGGATTGAATCTTATTTACTTGGAAGATTTTCAACAGTAAAAGTGGGAAATGCTTTCTCAAATCATTATCCTTGCCCTAGCGGAGTACCACAAGGTGGTGTTCTATCGCCCTTGCTTTTTCTTGTCTATACGTACGATTTACCATCTGCACTGAAAACATTCGCCTCGATTTCTGTTAGAATGTTCGCTGACGATATAAAAATCTATGCGTCGTACAATGAAAATAATGCCTCTGAGGTTCACTCCTACTTGTCCAGGTCCATAGAAGCTATGATCAAGTGGTCCCACGATAATGATTTGCCTCTAAACTTACAGAAAAGTACGATTCTACATATGGGAAAAATTCCTATGAGAGAGTATGCAGTCAGTGGTATGTTGTTAACTTGCAAAAAAGTTGTAGGAGATCTTGGAATCTTGATTGACCAGGAACTCAAATTTTCCGATCACATTGACAACATCGTGAAGGGAGCTTTCAAGACATTATTCTTTCTATTTCGAAATGTCCATTCCAAAGACCCGACAATTTTTGTGCGACTCTTCAAATCGTATGTACTGCCAAAGCTAGAATACTGTTCTCAACTTTGGAACCCCTGTCTCAAAAAGCATATAGTAAAAATAGAGAAAGTACAACAAACATTCACCCGCATTCTTTTCTATAAAGCTTTTCCAAACCCTAACTATCCACAATGCATGCCATCCTATGATGACCGACTTAAAATTCTGAAATTACGAAGTTTGAGATCTAGAAGAATAATGAATGACCTAAACTTTGCTTTTCGAGTAATGAGACTGGAATTACGACTTAAACCTAGTAAATACTGGACGTTCAGACCAACAAACGGTAGACTAGGTATCTATGCTTTCCAGCACATGAGAGTTAGTCGTAAATACTTTTCTTGTACTTCAAATTCATTTTTTGTCAGGACTGCGAGATGGCTGGAGAAGCTTCCAGATGAACTACTTCTATCGAGGACTAGCACGGCATTTCGTAGTGGATTAAGGAAAATCGAGCTCAATTCTTTGCTTCATCTTCAGGGATAGCCGCGTTCCTTTCTCATATTTCGTTCAGTGAAATAGCGTTGATAGTTATAACAGTGACGTCTGAACACTTTTATCCATGATTACTTATCATGTTTCTTTCAAACTTGCTTGTCTGACATTGATATTTTCTTGGAAGGCAATTTGCTCAACTTCATGTTTATAGCAGGTTGTTTTTGACTTCTTCCTCGAAAGTGCTTAATTCAAGTTTTCGGAAAGGGGTGCTGTCAGCTAACCTTTGGCACCGGGTTCGCTGATCCTTCCATAAACGGGGTACTCAACAAGCACTGCGGGAAAGTCAAAACCTGATGCTTAAACGTTCTTTTTCTGCGTTGACTTTGTCAGACAATGCATGTCTCACCTGTGCGAATTTCTAACACTGTTAAGGCTGCTGTTTTTTTTTGTTTTTTTTTACTCGTTTTTTTAGACTTATGCGCACACCTTCGAGTGTATATTAAATAAATAAATAAATAAATAATATTACCGCAGTAATGTGCTTCCGGGTGAAACATTTGCGAAGAACCTTCTGCTTGAAGAAAAAGTACTCATGAAGGGTTCAGAACCGCGTGGATGGACGGAAAACTATGACAACTAATCATGAACAATGCAAAACAAAGTCCTTTGGAATCTTCAGCCGTGGTATTCTCAGACACAGCTGCGAACTTATTAGGGTAGCAAGTGAAATATTGAGGGAAAAATTTATAAAATTGTTGAAAGCACCACTGACTACTGAAGCACATCGAGAAGAGCACTGCAGATTATATTACTGCATAACATTCAGAATTTTTTGCGGCACCAAAAGTGAAAAGTCACTGTCAGCAAGCGTTGCATTGGCTAGACAACTACTGTTTATTTCTACAAAACAATGGAAATATGATCATGTGCTATGGATGGCAAAAATATTTGTTGCATTCTGAACCAATGAGCCCTCCAGAATTTACATCTGGATTGGGTCTAAAGCAGAACTGTGCAAAACAATAGGGCCTCGATTTCGAAATGTCTAACATGACCAACATTTGTTCTGCTTATCGATACCCACTGCAACTAAATCAGGCTAGGAATTAGTCCGAAATGGTGAAAGAGCCAGAGCTTTTCATGCATCGATAGTGTAGGAGGTGTGAACGACGTTTGTCAGAGATCTTTTACTGGATTCAACCTTTGGCCAAATTTTGCCATACTAGACAAGCAAGGATTCAAGGTCATGGGGGAACAGTGTTTTGACATGGTTTAGGTGAGATAGGCAGCTAAACCTATCGAAGGGCCTACCTGTTGAGAGTCATACACTTGGTAAACCTACGCACTACTTTTGTCCTGTTCGCTAACCTATAGGCTTTCCGGTAGCTTCTAAGGTACGGCCAAACAACCCTCTGTCAGCCTCCTTGGGAGACTATGGTAACTGCTCGATCCAGGCACCCTTCCACGTGCTCTTGGTCGACCTTCACAGGAAGCACGGTGATGATTGATTTCCTGATCTCAGCGAAGTATCACTCGTTAGGAACCGAAATGTCTTCCGCGGCTTTCGCCAAGAATAGAATTCCACTCAAAACGATAAATCACCTGTCATGCGCACCGTGCGCCGGCCGACCTTTAACTCTTTTGAAGATACTCCCACACCTGATGCTATCCTATGTCACGCTGCTGTTTTTTCTTGGTGAGTTCGTGAAATTCCTTAGATTGTCAAGCTTGTCAGGCAAGTCTATCTTTTACAACTGTACTTTCCGTTCCGTTTCTAATTTTTTTTTGTTCACTTCTTTGTTCGTTGACTAAACCTATCAGAATAAGCACCCAGGGATGAATACCATTAACCCTGGGTAATTTCAATAACATTCAAGCCTGGAACGTCGACACGTTACCCATGGGTATTCTCAATGGTACATCCAGGCTCTGGTCTATTACTTCACCCCAAATAGTTCAATCTCCATTTTCATTCTATTATATTAATCTTGACTGACATGTTAATCTTTATGCGGCATAGTGCCATTTGATATGTAGTTCAGAACAAAGATGTATGGGAACATTGTACAGTAAATGAAAATTCTTCAAGATTTCTCCTTTATTTCGAGGGGAGGTGTGCGTACCCTTTCTCGCAAACGAATGGATTCCGTAAACCCTTCCGTACGTAGTTCATTTCCCGTTCTTAACTACAATCTTCCATACAAGATGCGCCACAAATATTTTCATAATTTTTGTGACGGCTTCGTGACTTCTGGCGAGGAACCATAACAACACCTATTCCAGGTCTTTTAATGGACCAATGACCACTTACGCTATTGTAATAAGAAGAAAGATCATCTAAGTGGTCACATAGTTCATATTTTGTCTTAAAAACATTGGCCAGTCAACAAATAAATCACTACTTTCTGATCACTGGAACGTATTAGGTTGTAGGGAAAGTTCTCGCGGTTTTCAAAACTGTGCTTTTTACAACCCCACGTTGCCTTTTAGCGACCTATCTTTTGCATATATAAGGAGGTTAGGTATGTGCAAGTTTACTAGTGTCACTCACTATAAACTCCTGCACAACCCCTGCCAGGAAGATAGATTTTTCAAATCAGTAATTTCCGGCCTCCTAGCATACGGCTTGAAATCTGGTGAAACAGCAACCGTTTCCGGACGCCGTATTAACGCTGCATTTGGACACGGTGCACTGGTCAAACGCCCCACGCAGGATTGGTCCAGACGCTTTCGTGCTGGCGACTTCAGCCCCAATGTTTTCTCATAGCCGGGACGCGAATCCGCAGTTGACAATTGTCGATTGCGGCAGCTGGTAGGTACAGATCCACGGCAAACCATGTGTGGAAGGACGCAAGTCTTAGATGTTCACTTTATCACCATTGTCGATCACATGCGTCAGTTAGGTAAGGTACAAAAGTTATTACAGTGTGTGATGGTGAAATGACGGAAGGCAATCTCCCGCGACGTGCCGAGATGGCTACTGGATTGCCCTCGCACAAACGCATAAAAAACTGCATGAAGCCCGTATTCACAGTAGATGAGAAGTGGTGTCTGTACGTCAACATCATGCGCAGTCCACCTTGGTTTGGCAAGGATGAGCAGCATGAGCCGCAGCCAAAAGCAGGTCTTCACTCTCTGTAGGTTATGATAAGTATATGGTGCGACTGTAAAGGCATCATACACTGCTAGGTACTGCCACGCTGCTTTGCGCTCACGGTGGACCAGTACACTCAGCGGCTGGACAGAACGACCGCAACAATCGCAGGAAAGGGTCCAAATTACGGCATGATCCAATTCCTGCGCGACCCTGCTCGTCCACCCTTTATAAGAGTGGCCCGCCAGAAGCTACTCGACTTTGAATGGGAAGTGCTGACTTCAGCACTGTACAGGCCTGTTCTTGGGCCAAGAGATTATAAACTCCTCTTGACTCTGTCCAACGCCTTGCAAGAGAAAGCGTGCGATGATGAAGATGACTTGGATTGCTGGTTGAGCAACTTTTTCGAGCCAATGCCAGTTAAATTCTAAGCCGAGGGCATCGAAACGCTTCTCAAAAATAGGCAAAGATTGGTAGTACATGATGCTTAATTATTCATTTCTCAATGTGTTTTCCTTCTTCTAAAAAGTCAATAAAACATGATGTATCAAAAACCGTGAGAACTTTCCCTACAACCTATATACAAACGGCTTTGCAAAGTATAAATTCCCATGGGGAAACCATTAAAATCGCAAAACTGTTAAGAAAAAATTTACAATCTAGCTTCGCCAACTTCAAGCTCCATTTCAATACAAGGCTATTTCTACGAGGTGCGGCAGAATTTTGAGTACAGCTCACACGCTGTATATTGTTTTGGAATCAGCAACTTTTGGGTCATCCGTGGAATGTTTGCAATATTCCCGTCGTAAAATTGTTATGCTTTCTGTTCACCCGATTCAATCCGTATTTTTCCAACACAGTCCAGGCCTGGATCCACTTTTGGTTTACCCTCGCCAAGCGTCTGGTCTAGCCCATGCTCTGCCCTGAGGCTCTCGCTGCGCTGGCGTATTAACTCGAGGGTCTCATCACTCACTCGCCTTAACAATGGGTAAATCTGCAAATGGGGTTAACACGCGTACCGTAGGTAACCACAATGATGCTTGCAGCCTCTCAACGCCTGTGTCGGCTGTGATGTTGTAGGAACTTTCCAAATCTAATTTACGCAGATCACTGTTAGTATAAAAGCAGCTGTAACCACCCCTAGAGATTCTTTTGAAAAAACAGCTCCTGTTCAAGACGGAAAATTTATCGTGTACCCATAATTTTGGTCTGATAGGTAATTCTGTTCGATTACCGCTTGCCACATATGTAATGTCAACATAGGCGCAGTTTTTTTTTGCAAATCACACATCGTGAAACCACACAATGCACTAGTCGACTTCTTGTCCGTCTGACCAACAGTTTTTACTTGTGACTAAAGCAGGTCACTCACCCTTGGGGTGTATTCAACAAATAAATAAGTAAAACAGTAAATAAATTTTGAAGCACTCTATATAAAGTTAGTGGCACTCGAAAGGCCTAGATATCGTTGCTCCATCTTGAATGTTGCTTGTAACGTTTAGATGTCCTCTTTCAGGCATCTGCAGCAGTGATTCCCTGACTGATCTGCATAAAGCAATGAAGGAGAAGCGAAAAGAAGTCGCCCAAGACGTGATCGCAAAGGTCATCAACGAAAGCATCCCATATGTGAGTTTCATGCATAACATTGTACTTCATACGCTTCATAACTATGGTTATCTTCACATATTGGAGTCTTATTCTCAGGTAATTACGTTCTGAAGGAGATAAATACATTTTTTTTTTCTTCCTAAGAGCACTTACATGAGCACAATATAGAAATTTTTTCTTGGAAGCCCCATTTTAGAAATTCTGCTGGCTCGTGACCTTTTCGGAGAGCACATCCACCTTCTTCTCTTCGTCTGCAACAGCCACTTACTGCGTATTATACAGTATCGACCAATAAGATATGATCAGCGGCCGTATTGGCGATAGTCTTCTGCTAAAGTTCACCTCTGCATGAAGCTATCCCACCAATATGTAGTCATCTATTGGTGCTTCTTGGGTACATCCGTACGCTGGCTCGGCATAGGCATAGTCTGGATCCTAGCTGAATTATCAAATTCACAACAGTAGGAATTGACAGAGACTGGCCACATACGTACATGCCAGGACAGCATTCACTGCGCTTTTCTCGGTGGCCATGTAAGATCACGCAAAAATCTGTTGACATCTCTAATAGGAAAAGCGAGCGCGTGTAGTGTATTTGTAAGAGGCCCGCAGTCGCTTGCATGGTCGTCGGTTGGATCGTGCCCTTGGCCAACCAAGCCATCCATCCCTTCGGGGTCGGTAAATTGGTACCAGAGGAGTCTGGGAGGATGAAGCACTGATTTGGCTTATTGGATGCCCTCCGCAAGTCACTGCATAGGGCACATACGCATTCAACGTCTCTACGATGCTCAGATGAATTCGAATGCGTGGCTCATCCCACCAACGAGGTTGATTAACGCCAACCACTTCATCATCAATAATATGAAAAACGTGAAAGGGGCACTGCATTTCCACGTTTTTCGTATGCCAGTGCCTTTTCGTATGGCAGTCTCAGAAGATTATGTGAGATTATTTTATAAGTTTGAAAACTGCACAGTGAGTTTAGGTTGCTACAGTTTCTTTTCTAAGACTGTTTCCTGACTGCTTATTTTAAATATGTATACTCTACGTATGCGTTTGATTTGCTATTTTAAAATGGCGCTTTTGAACCTCTCCCAAAACTCAGCTATTCCAGGCAACGGACGCTCCGCAACCAGCACTGGCCGAGTACGAGACGTTCCATCAGAACAAAAAGGTAGGAATTTGAAAATGAAATGTAGCAACTGGTGTCTTAGCATTACGTAAGTTGTCCGAATAGTTGAATGATATGAAAAACAACATTATTTAGCAAAAGTTTGAACAATGTGTTCAAAAATGTTCTTCATCATACGGGTGAGACTGTTTATACTTCGTGCGATACGGCAGGTGACGAGGCCGTAGTGGACACCCCAAGTTTATAATGCCATTCTCTGGAGTTTGCCATGCCTTCCCTTGGCTATGCCTTTTTCTGGAGCCAGAGAGCCTCAGTCGTTTTTATGGAAATTACATACAGAATAAGCAACTACGTAGAATGGGTAAACCGTCGAGACCAGGAAAACAGTTACCTTGGAGGAAACAATAATGAAATCCCAGAATAATTAATAATTGACGAATTAGAGCACAAACATAGACGAGAGCCTCTTGTAGCAAGTACCCCGATATTTTAAAGATTCTCTCAAAAAAAGTCCTATCAGGGCTAGCTGTTCAGAGCAGAGACCGATTATCACGATAAACCTTCACATTAGGCTTTTGAACTTTACAAACGGCCCTCCCGTGCGAAGATAACTTCGCTCCTTTAACTTGCTCCTCTGCGAGAGATTTTTTTGCATTCCCTGGCAACAAAGGTCGTATTCATCATTTATTTGCTCGTTCCACCATAAACAACAATTAGGCAAGTCGAATTTAGAATCTTGGCGGTTTTTATTGCCACTTGAGCCCACCAGACAGTCTCGAGCCTTTGCCCTTTTGTGGTTGAAGAGCCACCCTGTTTAGCGTGTTCCAGCGCTGTTCCGCTTTTTAAAAGCTGTGGACGCTCTCGAGTTGCTCAGTTCCGTCACAAATTATGCGCAGAAAAAGGTGGGATACAATTTGAATACTGAGATGATGAGAAGGAAGGAACATAAGATTCGAGCATTCATTCATTTAATTTCCTTAGATACGCTTAAACAATTAAACAGAACTTTTCATTGAGCTTAGCCTTGTTAATCAAAATAAAGACAGGTATCAAAGGAAAAAGAGGAAAAATTAGTCTCAGGCTAGATTTTCTGTCATACTGTTCGACATCGCTAAGTCCACATTCTATTACCACTGCATAGCCGTCGAGGAAACTATTCTTTCTCATCCCCAGCAAAATGATGACTTTTGTGGAATGTGTTCAACGTCCAGTACAAAAAAACTTATTAATTCATGAGGATTTCCGAATTGAAATTCTAATTGTTCGTCCCTTGCGATGCAGAATTATGAAAACCATTAAAAAAGCGACATATGCCGAGAAACTCCTGTCAGAATGATTCTCAGCTGAGCCTCTCAAGAAGTTGTGATATTCAATCCCCAAAATCATTCAGTGAGGAAGCAGTAACATTCTGGACATCGCACAGAGCGTTGATCAGTACTCCTTTTGTCTGATTTCCGTCCGATGCTGTTCCACATACATGGTTAGTGTTACGGGCAGAACTGCTAATGTTTACCACCCCACGCGTCAGCCCCCTGTCAGACAGTAGGAATATGCCTTTCCTGAACTTTTCCCAGGAAAAACATCACAGTTTTGGCCTAGTACGATCGGTGAGATTCTAGGATGGGCGAGGGCACCTTACAAATCACACCATGCTGTTTCTTTTTTGTTCAAAGAGCCAAAATGGCCTGACGCTGTGCGCACTGGTGGTAAATCCCTGTAGACGTGGACCAGATGTTTAGATGAGGCCGAGTTTTCCGGATTTGCAGAGCGTAAAATATAAATTCCCAAACATCTTTAGATGGGATCTATTTTAAAAAACATTTTTTTAAAAAACAAACTTGAAAAAGAGTCGAATTCAAAAAAAGGTGGCCAAGAACGGGATCGATAATCGGATAAAAGGAAGCAGTTCTTTCTTCCGTGGAAGAGGTCCAAGATGTTCTGGCTAACCAAGCCTTATCCCGGAACGCTTTAACATAGACACAGCAGTGACAATACGACAACAGCTATCCGATCATAGCAGTAAATTGTGGATAAAATGAAATTCCACCAAATGTAATTCAAAATGTCACTATAATTTTTATTTTAGTAAAGGAATATTTCAGGTGAACTACATCAAAGACAAGGAAGGAAAACTCATATTTCGAGAATTCCGACGGCTTTCCATTGCACACGTATGTTTTCCTGCAATCCTCGGATACTTCTATTCAAACCTCACCTCGACTTCAGGCAATGAACCGCATCAAGGGAGTGGACATGGACACCTTATCCGGCAGGAACTCCCCTTTCAAGGACATGTAGCTGTATATTGCGGTGGACAATAGCAAATGGAGTACATTTATTTCGTCAAAAAATACCAGCATAAAGAAAATGATCTCTTTCCTACGCACACACACGCACGCACGCACGCACACACACATTCCTTAATACTTCAAGGCAAGAATGGCGACTGAGCAAATTCAAGTGATAGAAACATCGTATCATGCATACAGAACAGAACACGACGAAATGCAAAATGCAGAACGGAAACTTCTAGAAAACATCGAGGTTAGTAATACGTCGTTCTTGGAATGCTCTACAAATATACGTACAGATGAACCAGGAATCGCGCGACGCGACTCCTGGCGGATGTGACATGACCGGCATTTGATGGATATCGATTAGTAGCAACACAAACATCGGATGAAATTCACGATGATGCTGAGCACGATCGAGATCGCCAGCACGAGCAGCAGTACGAGCACCCAGTCCTGAAATGCATTTGTGGAATAACGGTCCAGATACATCATCGAGATTACGCAGGGTAAACGTGGTGACGCGCGCGTTAACTGTTGGCTACTTTGTGGGGTGTTAACGCGTTTACCCTGGGTAGTCTCAGTGATGCATGCAGGCCCACGATATACACATGAGTGTTCCGGGACCACGACTTTGAAACTTTGTTTTTTTGCTAATTTTTTCAGTCTAACCAGAACAAGGTGTGAAACAAAATAAGGTAGATGAATGCAAAATAGTCTAGAAAATGATTTTATCTCAAGCAACTTCCGAACCTATGATAAGCAGTAAATATTAGTTCGTCCCAAAAAATAATGACCGCAAGCTAGCATAAAGATTTGGTAGCTCATAACTCCATCAATTTAGGAGCGAGAAAGGCAAATGTGACCTACCAATTTTAAAGCTGAGGACTTGCACTACCTATACTCTGGAACCACTCACAAGTGGCCATTATTTCTGGGACAACCCAATATGTAGCTTGCACGGGACCGTGCTCATAATCAGCACGAAATGTACGCCTTTTTGAGCACGTGCATGATGTTCTCTACAGAAATTCATTCTTGCATCACAAAACCATGACATAAAAAGAAAAACATCGTGTGAGTCTTCCAGGGCCTCGATGCTTCATTGAGATTACCCTGGGTAAAGGTATGGACGTCGTTCAAAAGAGGGTCGTTGAAGCATACTCTGAAGCGAAAATCCTAGTCACTCTCAAGCGAAACTTGTTCTTATGGGCTATTTTCCAAATTTCGGCAATTTTTTGGCAGCACTGTCCAACTTCCCTAGTTCTTTTATGCATTTATGTGTAAATGAGCGCTCTGTAGGCATTTTTCGGGGTTGTGTTGGGTTTTCTGCCCTGTCAATAGATCGTTAGCTACAAAATCGCAAGATTGTGTAGCGAAAAATGCCCAGTTCCGCAAGGCCAAAACAGCGCTCTAGGCATCTTTGCTTTAGAAGTGCATTTTCCCTCATACCAACGCCTAGAACTCTGGCGTATATACAAATGCACTGACTACCAGAACGCAGTTAAATACCTAGGATTTTCGCTTCAGAGTATGTGGTATGAAGACTCGTTGAGATTGTACATATTCCATGCGCATAACAAGCAAATGTCAGTTCAGATTGCATGAAGTTAGCACGAAATTTGCATGAGGCACGCACGTTGGAAACCTGACGCGGACCGCGAGTCGCCCTTTTTCATTTTCTGAGTAAGATTCCTAGCAATCTTCTA
The DNA here is from genome assembly GCA_000688135.1 of Ancylostoma ceylanicum. Classification (NCBI taxonomy): domain Eukaryota; kingdom Metazoa; phylum Nematoda; class Chromadorea; order Rhabditida; family Ancylostomatidae; genus Ancylostoma; species Ancylostoma ceylanicum. The sequence goes on from JARK01001541.1 coordinate 358,047, forward strand.
GACAACTTCGTCGAAAATGTTCAAAATGCAGAGAGGTGGGGGGAGATATTTGACATCTCTCATACAGATATCGTAATTGCTTTGCACTTCAGCAACATTGTTGCGGAGCTACGGCAGTATTACTGTGGGGGACAATGGTAAGGTAAGAAAACGAGAATGTTGAAAGTCGTGATCAGCCAATGAACGACTTCCTGCACCATCTTCACAAGATTTCATGGAAACCCGAATCTACCACATGCCTACTTTGATATACAATAAAAATGGAGCTATTGTTCAATAGACCAATATGTTTAATGCGTCAAGTAACTCCCTTCATCACCCCCATCAAACCAGTTTCGAAGATTTTCCCGAAAATTTTCGAGAGCGACAAATCCTTTGGTAATTTTTCCTTCTACCTTTCAAGGTCGTTATCATCGAAGAGAAGTCTTGATTAACACACGTGTCGTCCCTTGCAACAACAGCGAGAGAAAAAGGAACTGAAGCGGTAAGCTCAATGCTTAGGTCCTACAGCATAGAATGAGTGTCCTAACCCTAATGCTGGATGGAACTCTGGATTCCCAAATGGATCTTGAATAAAACCAGTCATAATAGGTTCACTAAATGCTACTATTTACAAATTTGCAAAAGCTCTGCAAAAAGAACCTATGATTATTTCCAAAAAAAAAAAGTGAAATCTGCATTCAGCAGCTCATTTGGCACTTTTCTGGCAGAGACTCGTGGGAAACTGCTCATAAAGTTCGGCGCTTTGTTTGAACTCATCAGAGAAACTGGACAGTGTGCGCCCGAAACGGTGTAATGAACCGATAAAATCGGATCTTCAGGACGTTCGGCACTTCACATGACGTCACAACGCCCTCCACATATGGTGCAGCAAAAAAAGTATGGACTGGACAAGTAATGCTATCTTTTTTCAATTTTACCCAGTGTTTACTGGTCTCGAAACTGGGTTTGGCGAATGAATTAGTCAGAAGTTAACTCGTTCTGGCAGTGGTAATTCCATGCGTAAGAAATGTTCTACAGAAGTAATATAAAGACCAAACTGGAACCAGACAAAGTTAATTTCTACCTTTTGACATTCTGGAGAAATTACTCAACAGTGTAGAATTAGGTGGGCATTTTACAATATGTGTAGTTGTTACAATAAATCGCTCAACGTCGAGCCAGTTCACATATTTCTGGCCGAAAAGGCAGCGAATGGCTATCGATTTTCCGTTCGTGGCGGGACCTACAGCAGTGGCGGAGGCAAAAAGTGGGC
>JARK01001541.1:359459-369650 GCA_000688135.1 Ancylostoma ceylanicum
AAAAAGTGGGCGGGAGGGGGGGGGGACGTGGGAAAAAGTTGGGGTCTCCGCCGTTTTGGGGACCCAGACGGAAAATAAAATTAATTTTAATAATAAATAATCAGTATTTGAAAAATAATAATAAAAATGAACAAATAAAAATAACAGTTGCCAGCGCGATGTAGCGTTATATCTGGAAGATAGGCGCGACCGAGCTCTGTGATTGGCTAGTTGCGCGAAATGACCAATCCCAGAGCATTTCCGTGCCGCCCTCTTCAAGTATAACGTTGAACACCCACGCTCGCGCTTTGGAACGCACGGGAAAGTCTTTAATTTCTTTCAATTTCTTGAATTCTTACATGATTCGCGCAATTTCACCATTGGATATGAATTATGCGCTCCACAAAGCTACAAAACAAAATCTCTAAAAAATAGTTTTCAAGGGACCTGCCTTGAATTGGGCGGTGCTCACCTGCAATCGGAAGCAGCACGACGAATTCAAATCACCGCAGCATTTGAAATAATAGAGTGGGTTTTCCTGAGGACAGACCTGGCCCACTACCAGCAGAGGGCAGGCACCAGCTGATGACCTGGAATCAAGAGCTACTACTTAACCGCTAAGATTCCTTTTTTCAAATTAACAACGTAGTGTTATGACGACAAGAAAGACCTTCAAATGAACACACCTAAGCTTGAAAACATCGATATTCTTGAACGTCTCCAACAAATCCTCGTCAGCTGAGCAAGGAGCTCCCAGGAAGGCGATCAGCGAGAGTACGAGGATCGGAAGGCTGGCGACGCACACGCGCATTCTTCTTCTGAAATCGATGGTAACGTTTGAACAGACATCGGAGGGGAGCTAGTTCTCGAATGCTTCGATACGCAGCGGGGGCGGTGATCACATGGGAATCGGGGAAGGGTCGGGGAAAGCAGAGAAACGAAAGAAATCGATCAGTGAAAATCAGGGAATGGTGGATGAAAACCGCGAGATTCCCTGGGTCATGGGTCCATGGAAAAAAATGAAGATCAAAACGAAAGCTATGAAAGAAAGGCAAAAAATGATAAAATGCGATAAAGGCAAAAAAAATGTTTAAAAAATGTGTTCGGGTTGAATCCCAACTAAATTTCGTGCCAGAGAAAGGTCTGGGAGCATACATGGAACCGATTAAAAGTTGAATAACTCAATTTAAATAAATTCAGGACCCGATCCCGGACGCTGAAGGAGAGGATGTCCTTAATCCCTAAATCCTTTCTTTTCATTCCCGAAAGCTCGTATTTTCACCTCTTTTCGGAAATCCGGAATTTCAACTCATTCAAAATCGAACTTCCGAATGCGAACATATCTAATGCATTGTTCAGTCCTGCGTATATCTGGAAATTGTTGAAGCCACCCATCAGCCTTCTGATGAAACACGCCTGATTGCAGGGATAATCCCCCGCCCTGTGGAATAACAATTAGCAGGTGAGGGTAAACAACGACCTTGGGCGTCAAAGCTTCCCCTCAGCGTCCCTCACCTCCACAAATTAACACCTTTCATAAAACCGACGGCTTCTCATTAAACGAGGACAAAGCATAGGTGTGGCGTGAAGCACAAATTTGTCCGAGGTTTTCCATTAAACAAAAAAAGAAACAAAGGAGGCGGAAAACAGCTAGGACATCTTCCTGTCAGATAAACGTGTTGCCATCCAACAACAGGGGGTAGGAGTGGCAAAAAGCAGGGAAGGATAAGGTCCGAAAATTGACAAAGCCGATATCTTGACATATGAGGAAAACGTAGACAAGAAAAAAAGAAATGAGAAGACAAAATAAAATTTAAAAAAATCTCACAAATCCGTTTCTACAACGTGAAATCATGCGAATTTAGCTCATTACTAGGTAACTTATTAACTGCGGGAGGTTTTTCGGCTAGTACTCCACAATTCAATTCCACAGCTAAGAAGGCTTCCCACACAGTTTTTTTATCGAGAAAATTACTTCGGACCATGGAAAAATCCCTGCAAACAAGAATTTCCCCATGAACATGGATTCTTCAGTTGATATGATTCCCTCACAATGACTCCTAATCATGCTGTGCTTCTGTTTACGTCAATATCAACATGAGCTGAGACATCCAAAGTTGCTCAATCCAAAGCTATCTTCGCAACTTACAGTGGCAGCCACATCTCTAGCACGGTGTCAATTTTGAGCGATCAAACTGATGAAAATATAAAATCTGTATCTCAGGAATGGAATGAGCTATCAGAGCAGTATTCGAGAATGTGACAAGACCCTCATTATCTCAACTTTGCTGCTCCGAGAAATGCTTCTGGATGAAATTGCACGCATTCTACGCTTTTAGAGCTCAAAATGCAGTACTTTTGCAAATATTTTCGTTTCTTTCCTAGATCATTTCATTGAATCTACATGGTGAAATGTGATTTTATTCTTGATATAATTGCGTATTTTTCTATAGTAGTTTCGTTGAGCAGCTTCTCACATAAGGGGAGAGCGGAAATTGTCAACAGGAGTAAAAAATGGTGAAAAAAGGTGAATCCGAGGATAAACCATGCATTTCCAGCAGCGGATCTTTTTTTCCGATTTGGGTTGCTAACAGGCAATCAAATACTCATAGGAAAATTCCGAGGCTTACTTTACTAACAAGACTCATTAAAATGAAATTTTTGACGAAACTGACGGCTTGTTTCTGCCTCTGGGTCCAGCTGGTGCGTAGAGTCCGGTAAAAGCGTTTATAGGGAAATGTTGTAGGGAAACGTGCTCAACCTAAATCACCACTACACTTCCTTCTATAGAGACATACAAAAATTTCACACAGAATTTAGGAAAACCAACGAAATTGAACTTTTATTTTTCAATCCCGTTTGAATCGACTCTGTGCCTGTGGTGAGTAACAGAAAGAAAGCCCCCTCCACACATACTCGAACTTGGATTTGATCACACGTTATAAGGCTGAGAAATGCAAAAAAAAATCTGTCGGCCAGAATCATGGATGTGCTAAATACATATGTAACCGCCACGGAGCGGAGAAATAGCATCTCTTGCAATGAGAAAATCTGGAAAAACAAATAGGAGGTGAAAGCTCCAATGAGAAGGAAAAAGCAAAAAGCGGAAGTCCGAAATCATGTCGTAAACTAAGGATCTGCTACACATAGGTTCTCAGGAAATTTTCGAAAATCCTTTTTATTTGAAAAAAAAATCTAATGAAGAAGGAATGTAATTTACACAGAGTTCGAATACACGCTCTGGGCTATTGAAAGAACAACTGTGGAACTGCTTTTCGAACGATAAAATGAAAAACAAATGCAATAAATTAGTAAAGCTTAATCATCTGTCATTGTAGCGATGTGATGTGAGGATATTGCAAAAGCCATACAAAATTTTGACCGTTGACGTTGAATGATAATAACTTAACATGAACAAAACCTTATGAAGCGGTGTAGTGACCATTTGAACCACGTTACTTGTCTGATAAAGGGTAGATCTCAGCTCCTCGGCACAATCGGAACACTTATACATGAACAAGAGCCTCGATGTCTATGTCGGTTTCTAGTTCGTCTGCAACCCCAAATATGGTATGCGGTGGCGTATGAAAACCGGACGTCTTTTTTTCTGGATATGATGCATTCCCTGATTGTCATGAAAGGCCGAGTCAGCACTGTTACTCTGATCTGGCACAAAGAATGAATAATGAAACACAGCTCCCGGCAATGACCCTTCTGTATGCAACACCAGCTCCGAAAATGGTTTTGGGGTTTTGGTCTGATCTACGCAGCATGCCTTCCTTTGACAGTTGTAGAAGATGGTACGCAAAGTAGACGCAAAGTAAGAACCAAGCAAGTGAGGTATCTTTTAGCCGTGGAATAGTTCAGGAGAAATCCGAGTTGTCAATTTCTTCACCACTCTTGTGTCCTCCAAGTGTCCAAGAACAGCATTATACCGAGCATCAGGTCATCTTCGTGGCATTGGTTGAATCTTCTGGTGACAGCTTTCACCAGTGTCTTCAAAATATCATCCTTAGCATCAGATTTGCGCCTGTGAATGTTGAGCCGAACAGCTCAGGATTTAAACAATATTGAGATGTGTTTTCGTTACGCATGCCATCCCGAGAGCTTTGGTACCATTGTATTTCTCTGAAGCTGCAATGTTGCCAAGATTGACCGCATGATATATTATAGAATTGGAAACATTCCTGTCTCCATCTGAGCTTAGAATCAGTAAGCAGGAGGGGAGGAAAGATTACTAAATTTGAAGAAGAAAGGGGTCCAGAAAGAAAGAGAAATAAACCCTAGAATAGCTACAAAATACGCCATCGAAGCATCCATATTTATCCATCTGATGAATCCCAAATTTCGTTCAATGAAAATCAGACATTTATTCTGCAGAAACTTAAAATGATGTCAATATGCATGTTTTTTGAAGAGAGGATAAAAATACCAAGAAAAAAATCGAATGTTACCAAAAACAAGATATAGATTCGATGCAATCTAAGCAATCACTAGCGCAATTGAGAATAGTGTCTCCTTTGCTATAAACGTCAGCTAAATGAAAGAATAAAGCCCACAGAAGTGACGAGAACCAGCTCAACACTCGTCAGCGCGAGTGCACGAGTTTTTATTGCCCACCAACGCAAAGCCGCATTAGTTCACAATGCATAGTGTAGCGACTGTGGAAAAAGTTATGGAAAAAGCTAATGCAAATAGACGAATCATCATATATTGTGAACCAATCTAGATTGACATGGGCATCCACGAAAAAAATCAGAAAGAAATCTAGGATGTATCGCAGCGTTCCGGTTCTAATTTCACTAACTTTAAACGTGAGCTGAGAAACAGATGAACTCAGGGAGGTTTTTGGTATGGGAAGTCTTGCCCCAGTTGTTGACAAACCGAGGGAAAGCAGTAAAAATGAACCGGCAAAGTGTAGACAGACCGTAAAGGAATGAATGACTCATGAAACCTCGTCACTATACAACAGCAAAGTTGAATCCCAATTACAGACTAGGAGGATTTAATGAACTGCCAAAAATCCTGGAAAGATTCACAACAAACCAGTGGGATTGCTAACAATAAGTTTTTTTAGCTTGCACTAGAAATGCATGTCTGAAAGAGGCGCGCCATAATGGAGTTTTCTGGATCTCAAAGGACCGTTACAGCTCTGGAAGGAAACTTAAATTAAAATCAGCAAAGACGAACAGGATTCGATTAATGAGGTTTATACGGGAGATTCAGAAAACTGACATGCTCAAGAAACAGATTTCACTCGCCCATCGCCTATTTCTTTACTGTTCTGTGATACTATGACAGTGGTCGGGCTGGCTCCCACAAAATTCACGCAGCCCTGACTGTGAAAACTTTTAACTATGCTCAAGCGAGATTGAGGAGGCGGCCACGGGTATTTCTTTTGAATTTTTTTTCCGCTTAATAAAAATACATATTCCCTGTTCACCCAACTTGATAATGTGCTGTTTCAAAACATTCCGCAACTATGTAGCTCATGCCCAAGTTTCGCGATCTTTTGAACAGTGTCTGTGGAGATATTCGAGTTGGAAGCTGCGCGATTCAATCTGGTCGAACTTTCGCATCGATACTGTTGTCGGTGATGCCACTTCAACCTGATGTGGGAATGTATCAGGGTCTCCCTGTTTTCTGGACTGGAGCAGTCAGGGCACAGCACGAGGTGGTCACCATTGGCTGGGGACTACTAAGTCCCGTTAGATCTAGAAACAGGCTACTAAGTCCCCACACATTGGAGCCCTTTTGGGAAATATTGAAAAAGTCATACAAATAGCCTTCAATCAAGTTTAAGAATGATATTTCATTTAGCAGCGAGTACGATTTGTGGAGATTTAGTCCAGTTTATCTCAAATGTGAGCCGAAACCTTCGAAAAACTAATCAAAACACGAAAATGTTGGAACCTGTGAGAACTGGATCGAACTTGTTAGGTAACCTGTCAGGAACAGGAAATTGTCATTGGAGCGCGTTTTCATTCCAACCCGGAAATTTTGTCAGGAAATTTTTCAAGCTCGAAGGAGAGTATTGATGAGCTGTCGACTCTAAAAAGTCCGCCAAGGGGGAACCAATTCTCCCCCAAAATGGCATCCCTCGTTTTTGAGAAACCGTGTTCGTTTTTGGAAAAAAGTGTCATTAATGGTCAAAAATGGTCAAAAACCACTTTTTGACCATTAATGACGGTTTTTTCCAAAAACGAAGACGGTTTCTCGAAAACGAAGGATGCCACTTTGGGGGAGAATCGCTACCCCCAGGGCGCATTTCTTGAAGTTGACAGCGCATCAAAGCGCTCCTTCGAAGTAGTGAAATTTCTTGCAAAAATTCTGGGTTGATAGAAGAAAACGTGCTCCGGTGCGATTGCACGCCCCAGCATAGTCTTGTGCGCCTACAGCAGGTGCACTATGAACTGAAAAATCAGGGAACATATAAGCTACTATGAACTGTATTTCTCAGAATCACATGAAATTTTGCAAAAATGGGATAACCCGTGTGATTATTTTGACTTTCATTTTTCATTACACCCCACTAGTATTGTTGTATTGTACATGTTGACGCTGGTACTAAGTCCTCCTAAATCTGTCCAACTCCTACTATGTCCTGTTGGTCAATGACCATCTTGTGCTGCGCCCTGGGAGCAGTATGACCTGTCTCCCTTTGCTGTCCCACAGTATTCTCATTAGTTGCTGCAGAGAAATCAGGGCGGTTAGCAAATTCAGTTACATGGAACGTGACGCGAGCGTGAGATTTTTTGGTGGTAGATGAAGAAATCTCTTTGTAAGTTCTGTATGGGTCCGAGCAGGGAACCAAAATTCTCACGCTATTTATGGAAGCCACTAGCTATCGTGTTATTTTTATTTTATTTTTTTTATTAATATGCACAAAGTGCGCTATATAATGGTGGATCACAAGCACAAGGGAGGAAATGAGAAGCTCTTCAGATACATCAAGGAAAAATATTCTAAGGAATAGATGATAGCTGCTTTCCTCTTCCCTTTTTTAGCTTAAAAAAAGCGATCCATACTTAACAGCCACCCTGTAGATTGTCAAGAGTACGGGGATGAAACATGTGTAAGCCCGTGCGAGCAGAAAAAAAATGACAACAACTACACCCCGTGCTGTAAAACTGATAGTGTAAAATGTTCGTCAGAGTACGATGGCGATTTGTGGTTCAAAAACGGCGGGAGTGAATGAGCGACGAGAGACAACAGCAAGTGCACGTGCAACTTTAGTACATATCCTCAGCACCAAAGACGGACTCATGAGGACGTAGATGTTATTTTGTGCAGCTGCGGCATGGAAAAAAGCAGCGGAACAAAATGAGAGTAGGAGCGGCCACTCCCCCTTTCCCATCAACTTTTCCAGAAATAATAAGAAATGCCAAAAATGTCGGTTTGAGAAGAGAACGATGGAGACGACTTGGGCAAGCATGCGTCCCCACTAACTTGTTACCACGACTGTTACCGCAGTAGCCATTAAAACGTTGCCGATGTACGCCGAAACGAAACAAAAACGCCACAAGAGCGTGACCTCCAAGGAATTGTTCAGTGGTGGAGGGAAAGCCACAAATGAATCGCAGTCTACAGTTCTAAAAAGCATCTACAATAAATAGAAGTGTATAGTGTGTAATGTTTTGTAGAACTTTATTTTTGTCTACAACAAACAAGTTTTCAGCCAACGCTGTAACAAAGGGAAGTTGTGAAATTGGCAGAACTGTGCAATATGGCATATAAATACTGTCCTACAATTAAAAAAGCGCAGAAAACGTAGAGGACAACAGGCGAACTCTTCAAGAACAATTCCCTACCTGTGGTTAAATAAAAGAAAACTTTTGTTGGGTCAAATCGCTATTTCCTGGCAACCTGCTTGAATTCTCCGAACAAAATTTACATAACTTAGCGCCCTCTCATTTCCATCCGCCGCTTCTTCAGACGGGGTTTTCGAGTGAAGCATACCTGAGAGCTCTTCGGAAACTGGTCCAGAATAGGATAGTGGTTAGGTCACAGCGCCATCACTAAGCACTGAGATTACCCAGGGTAAGTATGTTAGCACCCCGCAAATTTACTTATCATTAATAGGGGCGTCGATATGTTTATCTCGGGTAATCTCATTGATGTATCCAAGCCCGGCTGCATAGTTGGATCTCAGTCGTGTACTTTGAGTTCCATCTTAATTAAGCAATGGGCACTGAGAATTGGATCATGTTCTAGTAAATCACTGTAGCAGTGGCGGACGCAGGGGCGGGGGGACGCCCCCCCCCCCGAGAATGGGTCGCCAAATTTTTGAAATTACTTTACAATACAAATAAAGATCTTGTATTAGTATATTTTTATTTGTTTATTTTTATTATTATTTTTAAAATATTGATTATTTATTATTTATTATTAAAATTAATATTTTTATTAATTTTATTTTCCGTCTGGGTCCCCAAAACGGCGAAGACCCCAATTTTTTCCCACGCCCCCCTCCCGCCCACTTTCTGCGTCCGCCACTGCACTGTAGATATCATTTTCCTACCTAAACCTTCGATTTCACAGGTTTCTATCTAATGGGAAAAGCACGAAGTTCTCTAAGAGTCCGGAGATAGTTCTACGCGAGAAGATATTCTATGCAGCCGAGATGGGCCCGTGTTCATGAACGTACCTGCAAAGGTTGCGACCTGCGGACCCCTTCAAAAATGGGCGAATTATCGAGGTAAAATGGATATACTATTATTAATATTTTAGAGTGACTCGCATCAGTCAGGGTTGACAGGCAGTGGTAAAGATAGCAAAACATGGCGGATTTTAGTCAAGAAAATCGGCCTTAATACATGGGTGGGAAGTTCAAAATATGCCCGGTAACGTTCATCAATACGGGCGCTGATAGCACTATTGAGATTACCCAAGGTGAGCGTGTTAACACCCTCAGATTATAAGCGCAAATTTGGGGGAATGATCACGTTTACCCTCGGTAATCTTAACGATGCATGCCGGAGTCGGTCTATGCGGCAAGTTACCACCGATGCGCCCGACACCTCGGGTACCTAATTGCCGCCTTCCAGAAAAAAAACGTATAGAATTGCTTTAAATTATATCCTTCCGCGCCGGCCAGGTCAGTAGGTGGAGTAGTTCGGTTCAGGAGCCTGAAGTTCTGATGGTGACATCTTCTTCAGATGAACCTCAGAGCAATACAGAATTGTCCCTTATCCAGTGCCTTAAAAAGGTGGTTTCTGGAAGATTCGTACTTTTTTCGGAAGCGAAAAGTCATGCATCTTGCTACGACACGTCATTTTCCGGATAAAGTTCAGTTGAACTTCGAGTCCACTTTCAAAATGATCTTCGTACAGAATTAAATATACCGAAGAGCCCCGCAGTGTTGTATTGCATTTCACTATATTGTATTTTTAGTATTTTGCTGCCACCTCCCCGAATATCCTGGAATTCGGGCACAATTTGGTTGAAAATTGCTGCCGTCTGTGATATTCATGAAAAAAGAAGATATTAAAGAAACACAGTCTGAAGTAATTATGAAAGTTTCGCGTGACGTGGCATTTTGGTTGTCGAGGAACTGGAAACGTCAGGCGAATAGAAATTTCTCAGTTTTTTTTTTCTAAAAACCAACCCATAGGCTGAAGAGAGCCTACAAGTGGCGACATTTCGTGCACGTCTAGGGTTCTCTCAACGAATATTGAATTCTTTCACAGATGGGTGAATCACCAGCGGAGTTGTCAAGTTGGGCAACGTACAAAACTCGCCAGTCACGCCGAAAACAGGACTTGCGTCATTTTCTCGTTGTAAAAAACTGCAAAAGCGCTGAAATCGTGTGGTTAATGCCAAATAAAACAATAAAACAGCGCATAACCAACGATCGATTAACGCGGGGGTTTGAATATAAAATGTAGGAATGACTAGTATGGAAACCATGGAAATGAGAGGGAAAAAGAAAATTCCCGCCCGGAGAACTGGAAATGTAACAGGTGCACGCGTCGCGGATCACAGCAACAGATAACAGCAGATTGCTTGTGGGCGTACTCCAGCTACAAAGGTCAGCCACTCGGGTCATTTACGCCGTCGATCGACGAGCAAAAAACTCACACGCATTGGTGGAGATTCGTCTTCTCGGAGCTAACTGGCACAGACCGTGGCGGAGGTGGGGGGGTTTTTATTACTTTTATTTGCCGCCTGGGTCCCCGAAGCGACGGAGGCCTCAATTCCACCCCCCCCCCC
>JARK01001542.1:3140-20927 GCA_000688135.1 Ancylostoma ceylanicum
GGGGGGGGGGGGGGGGGGGGGTGAGCGTGGAAAACAGTGGGGTTTTGCCACTTTGTGAACCCAAATGGCGAGAAAAATCATAAAAACATTTGTTTTAGTTTTGAGTAGTTTACAAATATTTAAAACTGAACGATAATTTGCTAATCCCTTACCTTAGATAACTTAAAGGCAGTGTGTCAGTTCGTCACAATCCCGCATCATCTGAACATATTCGGGCTGCTGAGCACATAGATGTACTTTAAATTCCAAAAAGACGTCGGAAACCCCAAAAAATACGGGATCCTTTGACCAAGGATCTCAAAATTCTCGGCCAGTTGTACGAGAGGCTTCATTCCGCAACGGAAGCTTACTGGGTGTACGGCATGGTTTTCCAACACGGAGATACTTGTTCTGTCTATAATAGCTGCTGCTGAGAAGTTCATTTCGATGAACATTCTCAATTTCTCGCCGCTTCCTCCTTGTTTGCGGTCAGAAAAACTCGTCCATGTCAATATCACATTTTGCCTCAAAAGTAGGGGTTTTTGATCGTTTTTCGGGTTTCAAGTATGTACATCATTGGAACCAGCGTGTTGGGAAGAATCGGATTCCTTTGGCATCTCGATACCCAAAACGAGCTGACATACTGTCTTTAAGCACTGGAATATTGCTTGTCAAGCAGTTTTGCCCCCCCCCCCCCTGTAGATAAGTATTATATACATAGTATATATATATATATATATATATATATTATATTATTATATAGTATTTTATCTACTATATCTACAATCAGAAAATGGTAGCATATCAAAATTATTAAAAATGGTAGAGCATGAATTCCATAAACCACCACGAAAGGTATCACAGGCGAAATTTGAGAAGCTGAAATATTTCTACATTCCTTATATGATCAGTGTAATCACCATGACTTTACTTCTCCTCATGTCAAATTGATGTAATTTAGAACGTACACCATTTGTGGGACACCTGAATTCATGGCTCCTGAAATACTATCAAAGAAGGGATACGGGATGGATGTGGATTGGTGAGCGATTAATGAGACATATTACTAGTCACTTGGTTACGAGGACGAGTTGCAGGTGGTCGCTTGGTATTCTCTTATTTGAACTGATAACCGGCAGAACACCGTTTTCCGGAGATACGCAAGAGGAAACATTTGAGGCGATACGGAAAGGCGATTTGCGATTCCCTGATGGATTTCATGCAGAAGCAAGGTGACAAGATTGCTATATTTGCTTTTTCTTATAGAATTGAAGGCACTGTCTCACTTCAGAATTGTTTTCGTGGTTTTTACATGGAAGAATCCCCGGTCCGTGAGCTACTGGTATACGTTACGCCTTACGAAACATTGAAAAACACACATATATTCATGCTCGAAACTTTGGCAACCGTATGGGTAGATCCTAGGAGGAGGATGGGGGTTCAAAGGCTGTAGAACGAAGTTTCTGAGTAATGCACTTCCTACTTACTCAGAAAATTCACACACCTCGTGACAGTTTCTCAACATCCATACGAGGTGTGGTCCCCATGTATGTATGACCAGCAAGGAAGCGCCTTGTTAGGGGACATTCAAAATACATATGGTCTGGTAGCTCACACAGGGCGCCTAACCCGACTTTGTCCGCAATTACGACTACACTTGTTTCCAGCGATAGGAGAACTTTTGAAGGAGATGGATGCAGCATGCCAAAATAGAAGGAATGACACCAAATTCACATCACAACATAATGAAGCAGGCTTAGAAATCAAGCGGACGTAATTGAGGACAAAGTCGGATTAGGCGCCCTGTGTGAGCTACCGGACTGTACCTCATTGCTTTGCTGCGATCGCCCAAAAGCTGGGTCGAAAACGAATTATTCTAGCATTTTTGTACGGAATCATGTATGCCATTGTGAACATCACTCTCTGGAGGTTTTTTTTCAAGTCTAGAAAACGATTCAATAGTAGAATGGTGGTTTATGAGTCCCATCCACTGAGAAGTACTAGTTTTTCTAACTGGAGATGCTTTCGAAAATGAGGTATCAGATTTGAAGACAAACACTGTTGTGGATGTATCCTCTAATTCGCCATTACAGAGAAGTTGTCGAGAAGTTGCTGAATCGCGAGCCTTGCAGTCGTGCTCCCGATGAGTCTACGCTGGCATGGTACTCCACCGTCAACTGGGTCGACGTCGTAGGATTGGAGATCCAGGTGCACAGACGCGCACTTCTCTTTATAAGTTTTTCTTATGTTTGCCAATTCATTCTAGCCTCCATTCACGCCGGCTCCTTTCGAAATCGGCGAGTTGCGACCGCTGGAAGAAACTGACGAAGTGGCCTCCTCGCAAAGAGAGAGGGATTTGTTTGCCGACTGGTGTGAAATGCACTCACAATAACGTGCTATGCATGTTGACTGCATGAATAAATAATTAAACAAAGAACTAAGACTGAACAACTAAATAGATGAGAAATTAAGCTAATTATATTGATCAGGGTGTGGGGTGTTACACCTGGAGTGGGCGCCGCGGTCAAGCTCCGTGATTCGTCAGGTCACGCAAGCGGCCAATCACAGGGCTTGCTCGCGCCGCCTTTTCCAGGTATAACGCTCCACATCCTAGTGATTATACCGGAAGCGGTACAGAGGGGAATTCAAGAATTGTTCAAGGCATTGAATACAATAGCAGCGGTATCTTCTTTAAAAACCGATTCTCGCTTCTTGTCTCTTTCACTTCTCACTGAACGAAGTTAGGGCGACGCAAAAAAACGCGAATCGTCCGAAATCGAGCGGTTTTTAAAGAAGATATCACCTGTATTGTAGCTCCGTTTTTTTTTATTCTCAAAAATTTAGGAGTCCAAACGCTCAAATTAGCAGTCGCATACAGATCGAGCAATTTTTTCCACTTCTTCACTTCTTCTCTTTCCCCTGCTGAGACTTCTCGACGTCTGTTTAGTGTTACGCTAACAGCGTTTTTCATCTTTGGCTTCTCAACTCAGAGTTCGAAGTTTTGATGGGTGCGAGGTGAGACCCTGAAGACGTCGATAGAAATTGCACCCCATCTATCATGAGCGCTTGCACGACTGAATAGCAGAGACTGTAATTTTTGTGTACTGATTACCTCAGGATTAGCTCTTTTCTACCACATTGACTCTTTGAAGCAGTACTTTTTGCCTCCTGAGACGGAATCAGCGAGGCACTAAAGCAGTCCCGAAGACGTGATTTTGTGGCAGCTGGAAGGTATGACGAAGCAGCACATCTTTTCAGTGAAGGCCCCAGAGATGATAACGCCAATGGTGCACTTTGATAATGAAGCAGAAGACAGCCTTGTACGATAGTGACATACTGAAAGAACAAGTTTCCAGCAAACAACTTCCCAATGTTACGATTTGAACATAATATTGGAAATAGAAAATACAGTTGTGAAAGCCCTGAAGCAGCTCAGGCATCGGTGAGAACAGCATACAATTGAGCAGTACATTATACAACTGCAAACAACTGGCAGGCCGTTTTCTTCATTACTTTTTGGTAACAGCGAAGCCGGTTATTTTTAGTTAACCATTTTTGTACGAATTTCAAAGAGTAGTACAGCTACACTATATGTATGTGGAAGTATAATACAAAGACCGCTTGTTGATTAATATTACCATATTCGTACCATATTCGTTTCCAGGGAATGGTCCACAAGTGTGGTGCGACAAAGATGGGCTGGTGCCTTTGCACAACAGAATTTGGCGCTTCTAGCCGATCTCTAGAATGCACCAGCACAGGAGTCCACGTTCGGCACCTACATCCTGTAAGAACTTTTTCAACAAACAACTACGGCCGTTCCTACTATCTTGTGACTTCGTGGCGCATGCCATCATGGTTTTTCTGAGCGAAATGACGAGAAGATGCCTTCATATCACAGAGGCTCTGTCCTGATAATAACGACTGTCAAGAGTCCCTCAGACCGAAATGCGTCTTCTATTTCTTGCCGTACTAATCATCACTGCATTTGCGGAAAATGACCCAGATCCGAACAAGTAAGTTCTTCAAACTAGCATGAAGCTTCCTCTGGTAAACTAGAGGTGGCGGTGGATCTATGTTGCTTTTCACATGTTTCCGCAGAATATAACTGTTTCAAATTCTCAAGTCTCGAGGGACTGCATGACTTAGTTGTGTGCTTTCTCCTTATTTTGTGCTCGGAATTTGACCCAATTTTTAGCCCTGCTGTTCTAAGCAGACTTCGTAGGTGCTAAAGGCAAGTTATTACAGATGCGTTCGGAGCGCGTGCGTCTACATTATGAAGGATGGGCCCAGTCGCAGCCCTGATGCACGCTTCTGTGGCCTCGCGGCTACTCGCGGCGACCGCTCGGTATTTTCATTGGCTGGAGTGGGGGGTGGGGGAACACATTGCGACCTGCGTTGATCGGTCTCCATGGAAAATCTTCCTCAAATAGTAGATGCGTACGTCTGATAAATTGCACGTACAAGTGAGGTCGACTTCGCGAGCCTCATCTGCGTGTGTGAAAGCCAGAACCGCATCCAGGAGTACATATTGGCCATCGGAAAGCCGCATGTAGTGAAAATTGCCCCCCATTCTAAAACGGTAGCACCTGAACAATGCATTAGTGATATCTTCCAACAATTCCAACACTCAGTGTTGGAATTGTTATTAAAATCACAGACGAGAGGAAAAGGAAAGCTTACGTTGTGAGGATGATATGAGGGCGTAACGGAAAAGTGTTGATAACTTTTTTAGTTTTGCCAGAGGGCAACATATTTATAATCAACATTTATAATCATAGTGAGTGACACGCGATTCACATTGAAAATCCACGAAAATCAATGAAATGAACGCGGCTGCCGTGAAGTCGTAAACGCGAGCGTCTGCGCTGCGCCAGCGGTGCGGCTAGCCCCATCCTTCATCTTGTAGAAGCACGCGCCTCAAACGCACGCACCTAGTACAAGTTGTCTTACAAATGTTTAAACGGCTCTTTTCCCGAACGTGTTGTTATTGGTAATGGAGAATTGATAATGTCACATTAGATGAAGTTCATCGTAGGGATCAGACTTCAGCGACCAAACAAAAAAAAAATGGTGAAAATTCCGCTGTCGCCTCAGAAAAACTCTATGAGCTTTTTTTCTGAGTAATGCCCTCCATTCAAGTTTCTACGTCCTAAATCCGCAGTAACACTTCTCATTAACAGACCCAAGTTGAAAACGACTTTTGCCACTATTCAGAGCATTAATCCACCAATCTTAAGATTTTTTGAAAGAAAATTACTTGCTGTGCTTAGGCAATATTGCAGAGATGCCAATTCTGTTCGTGTTGATACATATTCAGCCGATTCATAGCGTTTCAAAACTCCTATGCAACTTCCTCAGAACTTTCGCAGGAGCTTAATATCCACAACTTTTCTAAAAGTATTGATTTGAAGTAGCTAAAGTTGTCGGCGTTGATCAATCCCGTCACGAGGGATGCGCCACGCATTCGACTTCATGTGAGCATCGTAGAGGCGTTGAATGCGTATGTGCCCTATACAGTGACTTGCGGGGGGCATCCGATGAACCAAGTCAGTGCATCATCCTCCCAAACTCCTTTGCTACCAATATACCGATCCCGGAGAGATGGATGGCTTGGTTGGCCACGGGCGCGATCGAGCCATCGATCGTGTGCGTGCGCAGCGAGCCTCTTACCACTACGCCACACGCGCCCGAAATATTGAGTCATTGGATCTATTGATTTTCTGCAGTTCTTGCCAACGGGCCGGTAAAGACATGTCTAACGAGGTTTCTCCATTCGTTGAACATTGTCGCTAACTGCGACCAGCGATCAATAAATATCAATAAACGGGAATGCTGACATTCCGCGCCGACGCCGACTCTCGCGTGCACTAGACTGTACATATAAGCTCCTACTGGCCTCGGACGGCAGGAGGGAGAAGCAGCCCGACAATAACCCACGTCGCCCCCGGTCACCCGCGTCAGCAATAACCTACTCAATAGATCTGACCCGCGTGGCAGCCAATAGAAGTTGGGAAAGGAAGCTAATTACAATAAATTTTGGTGCATCGTCATCGAAAGGACTCAGGTCGGTTTCTTTTCAAGAATTTGCTTCTGCATGCACAAGATTGCTATTGTGCCTCCATTTTTCCAATAAGCTCATCGACATTCCTTTGTTCCATCATCAACACCTTTGGAGCAATACCAAATTTTTCCTCACTACTCCTAATAATCTTTGCATCAATACTCATCTCTTCCTTCAATTTTGTTTTTCGGGACAACATGGCATCGCAACTAGGTTCTCAGAAGCGCCTTTTGACCATGTTTACCAATAAACTCGACCATATAGTCTCTAAGCTAGAAGAGGAAAAACTCGAATTATTACCTCTAGACCCAACAATCCCTCAACAAGTTAGGCAAGAAAATATGGCCCAGATAGAAGAGGGAGTTAGTGCCATCGAAACCTCCATATCAAAATTGGAAAAGACTCTTCACGAATTTGCCTCGATGGTGGATCTCTTGGAGAAGCCGTCGAGCAAAGAGGAAGAGGATTTCGAAACATACGCGTGCAAAGCTGAAGCAATTCTTTCAATAGCCTTTGACTACGTCATCGTGCTGCAAGCACGACACCGCGCAATGAGTTCATGTGCAAACTCAGACTCAATGACCTCACCACGCCAATCTACGCTAAATGATTCAATCAATCAACAAGTGCCGGTGGTTCACCCACAACCACGTGCTCTAGAACTTCCTTCAATACCCATACCCTCCTTCAGTGGCAATATATGGGATTGAGACAATTTTTGGGAACTTTTCAACAATAACATCCACTCCCAAGATCTTCCAGAAATGCTAAAATTCAATTACCTACTTTCCGCATTAAAGGGCGAAGCACGTGAGTCCGTGCGCAAGTTTCAAGTCTCCAAGGAAAACTACCCCAAAGCGGTTCAATTTCTTTGTTCCAAGTACAATAACAGAGAAATTCTCATTAACTTATTAATAGAAAAGTTAGAGTCCTGTTCTTTACGAAGCCCATCCGTTAAGGATCAGCGCTTTCTTTTGGAACAGTTACAAGTCCTTATTTCTCAATTGGTTGAGAAAGGAGAACAGGTTGACAGCTTATGGCTCATCCGAAAAATTCTTTCCAAGTTTCCAGAATCAATAAAAAGGAAAGTAATTTCTCGAAAACAAGGACTTTCTGCTGGCACTCCGTTCACAATGCAGACACTCTTCACCTTTTTGGAAGAAATTTTGTCAACGGAAGAAATGATTGCATTCTTTCGTGAACCGAGTTTTTCATCACAACAATCACGGAGCTGTGTAAAAGCAAAGCCTCTCCAAGGCACACCAATAACCTGTATGTACTGCAATAACAATCACTCATCCTTTTCGTGCCCTAAATATGCGTCTCCTCAGGAACGTTCTCTGTATTTACGCCAAAATCAGCTTTGTTTGATTTGTGCATCTGCCAAACACAAGACTAGGGACTGTAAGCGACGTCTGTGTTTGAAATGCAACGGCGCTCATCACACTTCTTGCTGCTTTAAAACAGGCACGGAATCAAGAACCTCCTCCCGCATGCAAAAAGCAGAAAGTCATAATAGACCAGAAGCTCCCAAACCAACAGAGCAAAAGCAAAAAGGCTCCAATAAACCAAAACCACAAACGGTTCGTTCAAATCTAGTAACCGATACGAGCAAGGACACAAATGAGCCCGCAATTTTGCAACTTCAATCTCTCCACAATACCAAATTTATTGCTCCTCCTATTTTGCCGACTGGTGAAATTACAGTCATGAATCATGAGACAAAAGAGCTACGAAAAGTAGCAGTCTTGTTCCATACAGGAGCAGAAATTTCATTCCTTGACAGCACTCTGGCTAAAGAATTACAACTACCCATCCTGGAAAGTAGGCAATTGAGACTTCATACATTTGGAGCTAACGCGCTCCAAGACACCCAGTGTAACCTGGTGAAAGTGGAAACGTGGGACAGTAACGGGGACCAACACCACTTGAATCTACTCACTCACAATATTCTAACGAAAGCCTTCCATCCACCCGAAATATCACGAGAAGACTTCGAGTTCATTAGAAGTCTAAACATCGCAATACCTACTCTATCCAGCAATGAACAACTTAAGCCGCTCATTTTGTTAGGCTGCGACCAACTATGGAACTTTATCAGAACAGATGCAACAACGATAACGTTGCCATCTGGGCTGCACCTACTTCCAACACGGTTGGGTTACCTAGTGTCAGGAAAGGCGATGCAAGCGCAGGTAAACCAACTCGCAACTGAAGAAGTTGAGAAATGGGATCGGTACTGGTCTATGGACACTCCCGTCTATACAGTAACCTACTCCGAATCCCCAATACATCAAGAAGAACAAGAACAATGGGAAAAATATTGGGCTATGGACAATGCCGGTACAGAAATGTTTGGCAACTCCGAAAAGGAAGCGCGCGCAATTCAGGACCAAGAAGTTTGGCAAAAATTCAATCAAACAATAGAACGTAAGAAGGACGGGTATTATGTTCGATTACCTTGGAAAGACCAACACCCTATCCTACCAGACAATAAAGCATTGTCATTGAAACGTCTTCAGAACGTTTGGGGCATGCTCAATAAAGATTGGATCAATACCATAGCATATTCCAGGACCAACTGGAAAAGGATATTGTCGAGATAGTTGATGAGTCTGCGCCAGCACAGGGACAAGTGATCCACTATCTTCCCCACCAACCCGTTATAACTCCGCTAAAAAGTACAACTAAACTGCGCATTGTTTTCGACGCTTCAGCGCACTATAAAGGTTGCCCATCGCTATGCTCGTAGTGAACCGTTTCCTGAGAACTGCAAGCGTGACGAAAGAAAAGCTTCTTCGTTTCACCCAGCGCTACCTTCTTTTCGACACTATATACGCGATATTGGTGAAATACGACGAAGTATCCTCAGCGACGAGAACAAATTTTGCTGAGGCTATGAAATTCTGTGAGGAGAGAGTGAAGATCGAGAAAGAACTCGAGAAACTGAACAAGAACATCGATAAGATGTCTCAAGAACTCGGCCTGGCAGAAAAAAGAATCAAGGATGAAAAGGGTGCAATAGCACAGTTTCACAAGGAGAAAAGGCTACTAGTGTAAGAATTTAATAGCAAAATCAAAGGGATGGAGGACAAGCTCGAAAGCTTCATGTCTTCATCAGCAGATCAGTTGAGAGAGCCAAT
Organism: Ancylostoma ceylanicum; assembly: GCA_000688135.1. Lineage (NCBI taxonomy): Eukaryota > Metazoa > Nematoda > Chromadorea > Rhabditida > Ancylostomatidae > Ancylostoma > Ancylostoma ceylanicum. The sequence continues at coordinate 12,327 of JARK01001542.1, forward strand.
AAGCCAAGTCGAAGCCCTCCCAGATGAAGAATACATGGCCAAGTTGGTCGACGAGGTCAGGGATGTTGAAGAAGACATCGACATCAATAAGGAGTGCAATAATTTTGAGTCAATAAATTCAGAGGATGACAGCAAGAGATCGATAGGCCTCCCAGTTAAGCGAGACTCCGAGGACCCTTTCGACGAGTACGATGATCCGGACTATGTGAAGAAAAGACGCTACTATGAACCGGACGTAGCGTCCCACATAAAAGAATTGGAGCAGGATCTCGACGACCTCTATTACGGATTGAAGTTCCTCCCCCAGAGGAAGATAGGAGAGACGTCGGCAGGAGTGGAGTCGCACGTCAGGTGCAGCTTCTGTGGACAATACGGAGTACATTATTCCGACTCTTGTCCGGAACTGGTCAATGGGGACGAAAGATTCTCGTTTATCGTACGAGAACGATTGTGCCAGTATTGTCTGGAGGATTGCAATCCTCGAAGACGCTGCAAGAGCCGCAATAAACGATGCTGGTATAGCGGAATCGTCGAAAGAACAGTACTGAACTTCTTGATACCCAATGACGATGGACACCACCGTGCACTTTGTTCAATACCCGACTCCAAGAACAAGATCGCTGAGCGCATCGCGGAAATCAAAGAAGAACTCCGTTTGGCAGAACAAGATCTCTAGAGGCGCCGGGAATGTCGCTAACTGCGACCAGCGATCAATAAATATCAATAAACGGGAATGCTGACATTCCGCGCCGACGCCGACTCTCGCGTGCACAAGACTGTACATATAAGCTCCTACTGGCCTCGGACGGCAGGAGGGAGAAGCAGCCCGACAATAACCCACGTCGCCTCGGTCACCCGCGTCAGCAATAACCTACTCAATAGATCTGACCCGCGTGGCAGCCAATAGAAGTTGGGAAAGGAAGTTAATTACAATAAACATGAATATGACAATCACATTCCACGAAACTATCGAGTTATTGATTTTATCGATTTTTCCACCTCAGCTTAGTGAGAGTAAGAACACCTTCAGTGGGGTTGTCCAACACGCTGAACGTGAATATGTCAAGAAGAATTCGGAAGGATTGACCAACTAAACATCCCTGTTGGGGAAGGGTCGGTGAGAAAGTCTCACTTATGCTGACTACCAAAATAATGAGAACTTTGAAAGGATTCGTTGGGTTTACCATTTGTCGTAGTCGACCGCCGGAAAAAAATAAATATCCGAGCGAAGCCGACCATACCGTCTAATATCAAATAAACAAACAATCTAATGAATTTCCAGTTCTATTTGTAATTGCTAACGTTTGTTTAACCCTCTACATAACACCTTCGTTGTCTTGCGCACTTCGATCGCATCGACAATTCAACAAATAAATAATTTGAGTACTATCAGTACAACTGAGAACTGCTGCTTTAAAGATAGAAAGAAAACAAAAGAGAGAGAAGGAGAGAGAAGCAGACACTCTACTTAAGAGTTACGAAACAATAAGCAATTGTAAGAGTTTCGTATTCACCTTTTCTGTGTCTTCGCACCATTTTAGATTCGGCGAACAAATGCAAGTGCAGTAATGAAGCAGGAAGAAGTAGTGTAAATGTTGAAAAGCATGTTTCAAAGTGCTGGTTTCTGCTAGAATGTACTCTTATGTCCTCTCAGAGAGACATCGACTGTGGAGTCTACGTCAGCTAGTCCATCTGCTAGCGATTCCACTTCTGCGACTGAGCCAGCAACATCTGCGACTGAGCCTCCTGCATCGGACACCACCACTTCTGCGACTAACGTTCCACCCACTGATGCAGCCAGCACTGCTCCTTGGCCTCCCCTTCCTCCTGTGAATCCCGACAATGTCCAGTACGTAGGTAAGCGTAAAATGATTGCAAAAGAGAGCAAAACGAGGCTTTTCTGCACAGCATTTCAGAGTTCAAACGAGAGTGCACGGAAAACGGTGACTGTGAGTTCACACTTGTTGCACCACACGACAGTCAGAAAGAACTTGCTACGGAGCAGGATGAAATCAACAAGGACAAGGAGAATATTGAAGACATATCTAAGGTTATCCACTGTAAACTTCAAATACAGCTAATTTTCGAAGAACTTCGAACATTTATCTTGCCCCTTCCAGAAGATAGATGAATTCGGCAAAGCGATTGAGCATTCTACGACTGATGCAGAGAACAAAGTGAAAGAGTTGTCAAAGAAGCTGGAAGATGTGAGGAGGTGAGCGAATCACTCTCGACTAGTGCTGAGGGTAGTGTCGGAACGAACCCTTCATCGCCCCGCATTGCAGCTTGCTTGACACCTACCAACAGCAACTCAAAGAAATAGAAAAGAACGTAGAAGATGCTGAGTATCAGTTGTCATTCGCACAGAAGTACATTGAAATGCTCGAGTTGAATAAGCAGATGTGCTACTCCAAATGTGTCACCGGTAAGTAATATGAGGTGAACGTTCTACCACTTTAATATAGTGTCGCATGTTTTCAGAGGCACCCACATCAACGCCATGTGAGTTGTTTATTGTTTATTGTTTACGTGAGACATCTCATGCTATCAGTACAAAAAGCAGTTACAATTACAACTGTACAGTCCTTCTCAAAAAGATAGACTGATTGCGCGACTGCACCATCGCTGCGGGACCTGAACGAGAGATGCGGAGAGAGCATGCTTCGAGTGAGAGGGTCGAATCGGTCCCACCGCGATGGTGCAGTCGCAACACTAAGAAACCGCACGCGCAATCCGTCTATCTTTTTGAGAAGGACTGTACTTATATGAAGGCTTACGGCTATCCTTGCCTTTCATACAACACTATGTATATTGATCGCTAATGTTGGAACACTCGAGTTTTGCACTTATTCGGAATATTCGATATTTAAAAGCCAAAATATTCCATTTTCCAACAAAAGAGACCAATACAGTGCTGTATGCAAGAGAAGAAGAGCCCTAGAGTTTCTTCATTCTTGAATAATGTCTTAATTGTTCTTGAAATGTCTTAATTGTTTTCTGGATTGTTAAGTTAGGTAACAAAACTATTCGGTTTTCATTCAGTCCCAAATATACAATGCTCGTCGATGGGAGTGATCCCTCTTTGCCCTCGAAAAGCACGCGGCGCGACCGCGTCGCTTGAGCAGGGATCCCCTCCATGACAACAAACTATGGGTTTCCTTGACAGTTAGTTAGTTTTCTTGTTAGGTAACATCAAATGTGATGAGCAAATACCGAGAAAACCCAGACCCGCCACTGCAGCGACGATTCCATTGTGAGCGGCGCGGTCGCGCCGCGTGCTTTTCGAGGTCGTGGCCGGGTCACCGCCGTAGACTCCCACTTTTGTTACTACACATTTTACGAACCTCAAGGGCTTTCAGCGACGACAGATCCGCCTCCAACAAGCACCACACCATCTCCCTGCGACGATTTCATATGCAATAATGGAGGGAAATGCGCCAGTGACAGCGAGGGCAAGCCGTACTGCGAGTGCCCCGGCAATCTCGATGGACACCAGCACTGCGACACCGGTTCGTTTCGTTTTCTATTGCTTTAATTCAGCTCTCAAAGGTGGCCTCTGTTCAGGCACGTGCTCTGACGAAGCAATCGCGATACGTAGCGAGAAAGAAAAGATGGCGCCATTTGTGTCACCTGGTTTCAATCTGACCAGTAAATCTACGACACCTCAGTCAAAGGGCATCACCTGCATTTGGAAGCTAGAATCACCTAGCGGCTACACCGTGGGTTGCACATTACATCAAGTTATTAAAGTGATTGACAGAGCAACAAATTTCTAATATCATAGATTCCAAATGTGTAATATTTACCATCTTCCCCAAAACCACCCAAAGAGATCTTCATCTAGAAATTTCTACAGTCGCAGCTGTAGAATCTGTGAATTTGGGGGTTTCCACATGATTTCTTTGAGAGGGAGTAATTTTGAAGAAGAAAAACACATTTAAATTCATAAAAAATATTTTTCACATGTGTGCGCTCCAATCGTCACTGATTTTGAGCGGCTGTCACCAAATATTTCATCAAATTCGGAAGTTCCCTTCACCCCGCCCATCAGTGGGGACAAACGCAGAAGTTCCAGAATTTTTGGCTCTAACTCTCGAAGAAAGCGTCTCTAAGAGATATACTTCGTACAATTCATTGACTGTTCTATTACACTTCTTCCATTCATCGCCACCTCCAAAGAAATCATGGATCGATCCGCTCAAACTTTTACCTCACCGCAGTTTCTAAAGTTACTGTAATTGCAAGTGTTTCGAAGAAGCCTCGCCTCCACATCTCCTCCTGATCGGGTTGGAAAAAGGAGGATGCGGACAACACAAGTATTTGAACTTAATCCATATATGGTTATCGAATGTAATCGAACCAGTGTTTCAGTTTCTCTTTTATAGATGTCATTTTTCAGGCAGATGAGCTAGATTTTGCTGGCTTGAATACCACTACATCGAAGCTAAAGTTTTATTATGGTGAAGACGAAATCGAGTATGTTTTGCATTTCACTGGGATAGCAACTGTAGATCTTATTAAAAGGGATGTGTTAGAAAGGTCTAAAACAGTGACTACAAATGTCAGACTTTATAATTTTCCAAATTTCAAACTCTATAATTTTCATTTTATACAGTTAGAGTTAGCAGTGAATGTGTGACGAGCCTTCCTGTTAAGGGCATCTAACGATATGAATAAGAAGAGGCTCAATTCTCTCCTCAGCAAGCCTCCCATCAGGATAGAGTTCGAAGCAGAGAAAGGCTCGGAATCGCACTTCTCCTGGACCATAAAAGAGAAGGAGGCACCGGTTCCCGAATGAAGAAAAATCTTCTTCAACTCGCCTCATTTCATTGTTTGCTAGAATAAAGCATATCTGAACTGTGCTACTCTTCGGTTTCGCAACTGCTTGAGAAATTCTGCAATAGCCAGCCGGCAATAGAAAAATGAAAAGAAGGATGAATATGAAGAAATGATGAGAAACGTACGAGACAAATAGCTTACCAACCTCGAGCACAGCCCATGAATCAACTAGTACAGTGAGAAAGCAATCAAACGGAAAATACAGGGTGGCCGAAAAGTATGGGCGCCTCATTTGGCGCTTCTGCTTTCTCATGTTTAATGTAATTTCACTCCTGTTTCACATATGAGTGATACGTTTTCAAATGCTCTTTCATCTGAACTACAATTCATTAGGTTCCATGGAGGGGTGCGCCAGTAGGCTCATTGCGAATCTATTGTGTGCCGCACTCGCTGTGGAGAGCCCATTGCAGCAATACGAAGAAAGTCGATATCTCTTCTGAAACCAGTTCAGAAGATCACCAAATTATGGAATGACGTAGGAGCCCCTAACGTGGAAACAATCACGGGTTGTCCCCGTTTGGTGAACACAGGTAGAACTTTCAAGACCATAGAGAAGAGGGTCAGCCAAACTAACGGGTCATTCTGGACAATGCATCGAAAACTCCTGCACTCTCGAGTTGGTCTATTTAGGTCATCGCTATGTGAGGGTTGAGACTGGGTAGTTGTTGGCTAGTTAGGGTAGAACGGCCTGTGAATACGCCAAAGCTGAGAAATACAGAAAAATCTTCCAGGTCATCCTAGTGCGCCGCACGAAGATGTGCAGTAAACTGATGAGAAGCTTTTCACCATTGAAGTTGTTCACAATTTCTAGAAAATTCATCAGTCTATCAGTGAAGGCTACTGATTCTCTAGAAAAAAAAGAGAACCGGCACAAAGTCGTCGTTTCAAAGAGTTGTGATGGTTCGGAGAGAAGTGCCCGCAGTGGTGAAGATATTCTAGCTTTTCACGGAATAAGATGGTAAAATCGACGCCAATTTCTGTCAAAATGAGACTCTCAGAAATGTGCTTATCCCATGGTAACAGAAAAATCCCAACATGACTCTTGAGCAGGGCTACGCTCGGCTCCACAGAACCGAGACCCCCCTTGCCTGTTCAGAGTCGGCGTTCCCGGGTTTCCACAACAGGAATTATTGACGCCCCCGCTGTCCGCATTTGAATCCAGTAAATTTGTCTAACTGTATATTTGTGAAGGAGAATATGAAGAATAAAAATAGCATGTACTCAGGATCTCGAGCACGCGAACTCAGGCAAGCTGGTTGAAATTTAGTGAGGACTCCCTGCGGCGCACCTTCATTTTCTGAGAACAAAGATGCAGGTCTGCATCAGGTCCATTAAGGGCCACTTAGGAAGCTTTTTGCAAAACTGATTAGTCGTGCACTTATGTACCAGAAGCAATGACAAACACAAAGTAATTGTGGCTCACAGTAGAAAAATACTGTTTTTCTTGACGCCCATACTTTTCGGCCACCCTGTACAGCCTTATTATCGTCTTTCCTCGATTTCTGGGTGGTTTCTTTATGTAACCTTTGAAACTGCTCCTAAGTAAAGCGTATACGGGTAACTCTAAAGGTCCAGGTGGGTACGGACCAGTGCCGCGGCGCGGCGTGGCACTCTGGCTGTCTGCTGCACTCCTCGGATGATAATGCTTCAATGATGCTGTCTGATACTTTTTCCAAGGCCGCTGCGCCGCGACACTTGTCCCTTTCCACCTGGCCCTTTAGAACTCCCTGTATTTCATGTGCTTCATAAACCATGACGCTGCTGCGTATTTCTTACCATGTTGGGTGAGCAACTAGTATTTGGCTTTATTGCGAGACGTTTCATAATCTGGATACATTTCATAACGAAACCGGGTAATATTAATGACCGATCAATAAATTACTAATCACAATGAATCACTCTACTTTACATAATATTACACTATTAGGCCCTTCCTCTAACCGGCTACTTCTCTAAAGTATCGAAGCTGGCCTGCATTATGAGATCATACACAGCGAATGAAATGCCTACTTTCCGGAGACCATAGTGGTGAGAAAGTACAAGTGAATGACATTATTGATTAGTGATATAGCTACGTGGGACGGATCAATAAGTTGAGGTGAAGCGTAAGCGCGTGCGCCAGCGGCCGCTCGCTTAGTGCTCGAAGTATCAGCTACGATGCGACGCCTTCATTGGCACCATCTGACGCCTGAGTGACGGTCGCTCATTCGTGACTGCTCACGTATCGGTCGTACGCATCTTGCGTAGGATCTTCCTGCATTATTGATCCGTAGTTGGCGTTGATGGCGGACGTCGTGTTGAACGCGTCCGTGATCTTGCCGTCTCGGGCCATGGGAATTCCTTGAGGGGCTGCAATTCCAGGATAATTAACCGTAATGTCTGTAACCACCAACAGCACAACATCAAATCGAAAATTTAAGAAAGAGGTGTCCTGCAGGCTAGTGCCACTGCCGGCAGTACTTTGTCAACAGCTTTGCTGTTACCAGAAAAGTAATTAAGAAAATGGTGTTTGAGCGCCCTGTCACGAACAAAGTTCAACGTTAGTTTGAATTCCGAATCTCTCGGACCAATCGTGGACATGATGCTTGATATTGTTGAAAGTAAGACTGTAGACGAGATCAGAGTGTTCATGGAACAAAATAAAAATTACTCTGTAGCAACTTCCGATCCAGTCTATCTATACTGCCACTCAAAGAATCGCACCGTACGCCCGCCATCCACGCATACATTATACATGTCTTAGCAATAAGATCACTCAGGATGGTAGGTCAGAAAGGAATTGACCCTACACTGTACCAAATCTAAGATTTACACAAGCTTAAAATGTGCTGCCCATACCACTATAACTCTGCAAGACTACTAAAATGTCTCAGAGACCAATGAGAGCTTAATCCTAAGTAGGAGAAATTATGAGAGCGGAATAGATCTCGAACTAACCCATCATGTCCATCTCGTCCTCTTCGAACATCCCAGTTCCATATTTGATGCCTTCATACTTGAATAATTTGTTCAGCGCATATCCACCACCACACATAATTGCGCAAAGCAGCGCGTACAACACGAACGTTATTCGAGTTCCTGAAATCAACACGGATGCACAACAGCTGTGGGTCTCACGAAAAGTATTTCAGCAAAAAATAGAGGGTAAGTGCTATTGGTTCTATGCTTTTGTCTTGCTTGCATGCATGCAGACACCGCCCAGAACTCATCAAGGTGATCTAGCACAAGAAACTACAAGAGTTATTATTCAGATTATATGTACGTATGTGATTTGAAGTTTTCTGGAAACAAATTGTAGGCAAAACCACTATGGATGGAGCCTGGATTAACAATTAACATTAAAAAAATAAAAAAAAATAAACACAGTTGACTTCATGTTATAACAAACGATGAAGGTGGAACCGCTACCGCGAAAATTAGGACGTTGCTGTGAAAGAAGTTCTCCCTTTTTCATCTGCATATCACAGATGAAAGCAATTATTAATGTCATCAATTTTACTCCTGTCATGTTCCGTCGGATAGCGAAGCCTTTTTTTTCTTAAAAGTTCAATCATTTGGTCAAATAAAATTTTTTCCGGGAGGTTTAGATATTCGCTCCAACTGCCCTCCCTGCATTTCCTTTCACAGGTAAAGATAAAGTTGAAGGTCAAAAGGGTCGGCGTAATCTCTTCCATTCGTGATATGCGCCACGCATTCGACTTTCAACTAGAGACGTTCAATGCGTATATGCCCTATACAGTGACTTGCGGGGAGGGGGGGGGG